>CM055103.1:12987884-13015384 GCA_029204225.1 Diphasiastrum complanatum
CATCTTACTGAAAAGAAAATACACACCTACAAACTTGCCGCTCTTCATAAATATTAAAAACGCTACCCTTGAGACACCCATTGCTTTTGATATTGTTATTCGCTTGAATAAATTCTAACCCTCTCGTTGTCCTGAGCATACATGCGCCAAAGTTATAGGTCACTTTGATATTGGCTTTAATAGGACTAGCGAAGTGGGCCCGTCGATGACGGGCGGCCGATGGTGCGTATGTGTGTGCGCGCGGGGGGGGTGCGGCACAAAGAGAGAGAGAAAAAAAAATGGGGCCCCGATATTTCATTGGGCCCCCAAAATGAAAAAAAAAAAATTTAAAAAAGGCGGGAGGGGGCATGGGGTACAATGCCCGCCCCCTCCCCCTTGGACCCCCTGGTCCCCCCCTCCCCCATCCTTTTCTCCCTCCCTCCCTCCCCCGTACCCGCTCCCTCCCCCTTAGCAACTCGCTCTCCGACCCCCCAGGCCGCTAGCCCACTTGGTGGTGCAGCGACTCGGGGGCGCCATAGCACATACCTCCCTATAGGAAAGCGCGAGGAGGGGGGGGTCCCGAGCAGCGTGAGCGGCCCGTGAAACATTTATTCTCGGGTAGCTCACGTTGCCCATCATAAAAGTACGTTTGTGGGCGGACATATATATAAAAAAAAAATAAACCAAAAAAAAATTTGAAAAAAAAGGGTCCCAGACAGCGCTCACACTGCCCGACGGGACAGGCAGCGTGAGCGCTCACGCATGACACTATTATTTTAATTAAAATAGATGAATCTCCACTAAGCACAAATTTGGAATTGGAAGAGACCGTTTTTTAGATGTAGATGTGGGGACAAATACAAAAATAATTCATATATTATTTGGTTTGATCACACAGTATGGATTATGATGAATAGTTTTGGAAAGTCATAGAGCCTCTCTACAAAATTAGGTATCAGGTCGTGTGCAAATCATAGAGTACATGAGAGAACCTATGATAGACTGATAAGGGTAATTGCGCATTTCTTGCTGATCTACCTTTGTTCTGGGGCACGTGTCTTTGGATAGCTTGCATCCTGGATCCATAGCAGTTTCTATGGGCTTGCAATCCTTCATGCTGTATCTTCAAAGTACATTAATTAGGTAGGATTGTTGGCTTATGGTGATCCTTCTGCTCGTGCGATCTCTGTGAATCTCCATTCCAAGTAGGTAATGGACTGGACCTAAATCAGTCATCTCAAACTCTGATGAGAGTAAGGACTTAGTTTCTTGCAACAACTGATTTGAATTGCTGATGGTTAGGGAATCATCAACGTATAGTGCTATTATAACAGAGCTTGGCCCCTTTGGTTTTAGATACACATTTGAATCTGCGGTGCAGGAGGTAAAGTCGTGCTGCAACAAGAAACAATTTATTCTATCATACCAGGCCCTTGGAGCTTGCTTCAGACCATATAATGCCTTGTGCAATTTGCATAGTAGATGTTCCTTGCCTTGAGGGATATAACCTTCTAGTTGATAGATGTAGACATCTTCTTGTATGTATCCATGTAGGAATGTCGTCTGGACGTCCATCTGGTGAATATCCAGATTTTCTACAGCAGATATAGCCAATAGAGTACGAATAGACTGATGTTTTACTAGTGGACTAAAGGTCTCAGTGTAGTCTATCCCATATACTTGTTCAAAGTCTTTAACCACCAGTCTAGCTTTCCATTTGGATATAGATCCATCTGGCTTAAGCTTCAACTTAAAGATCCATTTAGAATCAATTGGCTTTACACCTATATGAGGAATGACAAGACTCCAGGTCTTGTTCTTCATTAGAGATTGATACTCAGCATCCATGGCAGCTTTCCATTTGTCTGCATCGAGCATTGACAGTGCTTCTGCTATGGTGGCAGGTTCGTCATGACTAATGAAAGCCTGAGGGATGAAGCGGTCAAGCTGTTGTCGTTGTCTCACAGATCTTTGAACTGCAGGTGCTTGATCAGACGATTCTCCTTGGTGAATGACTAGGACCGTAGTATTTTGCTGCTGAACGATCGTGGGTCTACGCCCATCGACGGTAAGTGTAGCCATTGGGACAAACTTTGTTGCTTGAATAGTCGTAGGTCGTAGCCTATCGCTGGAAGCTGGAGCTGCTATGGCAGTCTCTCTTGTATTGGTTGCTTCTGTTTGAAATCATAATATTTGTCTTCAAGGAAGTCAACATCACGACTGACCGAGATCTGGCCCATAACCACATCGTAAACACGATATGCCTTGTGTGAAGTTGAATAGTCGATGAAGATGCTTTTACAGCTTACTGGGTCCAGCTTCTTCCTCAGATCAGATGGCACTTGTGCATAGCAGAGACATCTGAAAACATGCAGGTGTTTCAAACTTGGTTTGTAACTATAGTAGGCTTCAAACGATGTCTTGGAATCAACCGCTTTAGTGCTAGAGTAATTTTGCAGATAGCAAGTCGTAGAGATAGCTTCTGCCCAAAAGGTTTGAGGCAAATGCGAATTTGCTGTCATGGATCATGTAGCTTCCAACAGTGTGCGGTTCTTCTGCTCTGCTACTTCGTTTTGTGTTTAGCTCGTAGTAAACTGGTGGTGCATGCCACATGAAGATAGGTAGTCCTTCATCTCATTTGACAAGAACTCTCTCCCTGAATTGAATTAGACCGTAGGGCCTTGATTCTCTGACCATGTTGGAGGGTTTGCGGATCCCAAGGCAACCCTAACCCTAGTTAATAAGTGAGAGGGATTTGGCACCCTACGTGTGTAAGTCCAACCCGATGATCACATAGTTATTTGATTGATTAGTTAAAAGTCAATAAAAGGACTTTAGGCCTTTTTGTGAGACTTTTAATGTCGTAGGGCCTAAATGTCAAGTTAGTGAATAAAGTTGGGTTTCCCTCCAATTTTGATGGTTCCCACACTTTTTTAAATTTGAATAAAAAGAGAGGCAAGACTGGACCAATAGGATTCATAGGCCAGGGTCCTCCTCTCTACTATAAGAAGGGACCAACTCGAGTTTCTCCTTATGTTCATTTCCTCATTTCAATAAAGCAGATTGGTTCTCTTCAGAAATGGATTGATGAATGTCCTTGCTCTTTTTCTTTTCTTCTCCATCTCTCATGCTTTCTTTGGATTTTGCTAATTATTGGATCTGAATGTTATCGGGATTGAGTGTTATTATACTTTTTATGAGAGAGAAAGAGAGAGAGAGAGAGAGAAAGAGTAAGCTATCTTTGTTGTGGATCGTAGTGTTAATGGATCTTAGTGTTTATGAGTAGGGTTGATGGATGTAGAGTTAGATTTAGATCTTCCATTCATGCTAAAATCTGAACTAAACTATCGCTCTCATGGGAACAAACCTACGCGTGACAACTAAATCCGTCTATATGATGCTAGATTGACTAGATCCTGGATTCAGGTTAGGCAAGGAAAGAAACCCACTACAGACCAGTTTGATTCTCAACGTATTGCTTGAAGTCTTTGCAGCAACGAAATGCTTCTGACTTGTTCTTAATGAACATTATACTGGCAAATCGGGAGTAATCATCAATGAATGTGATAAAACACAGAGCGCTAGGTTGTTTCCCTAGTAGACAATTTTCACGGATAGTCTGATTATATGTGGTGACAGCAAATATATTCATGTCCTTGACCATTTTGTTGTGATGCATATACAAGATTGAACGCATGTTTAAATGACCTAGTCTTTGATGCCATAAATTTGAATCTGAACATCTCACATAAAGTGCAACATCATGACTCAGTATAAGAGAAGCTCCTTAGATCCTGCTTACAAATCCTAACCACAAAAGGATGCCACACTGTGGAGAAACCACCCAACCAAGTAGAAGCATCCAATCAATCTCTAGAAGCCTCACCCCCAAGCCAAGAAACAAGAAGCACGAATGTAGAGTGAGAGCCTGGCAATGAATCAAGAACCATGATGAGGAGTAGGGCGAGTTTGGACCTCTTATATAGAGCCAAAAGCATCCTGGACACATAGCCATGCACAGTCCTATGTTCCTTATACATATTCACCTAGAATAGAGTCCTATGCATGGACCAACTATTCATAGAATTGCTATTGATAACTCTACACATACATACACTGTCTCATACCTTGTCTAAACTCCATTTAGTGTATTATGGGCCTCACAAGAATATTAGTTACTTTCGGGTCACATCCAGTATGACGTGGCATAACTAACAGCTTGTTTCACTGGAGTACTGTGTATCCAAGACTAAGAGTATACTGTATCCTATGTATTGGTCATGGACATAACATTCTTCCCTCCTTAAACTGTTTCTATCCTTAGAAACTAAAATTTAGGAAATTCTTCTTTATGCTATCAACTCTCTCCCACGAATTATCATCATCAGTACGACCCTTCCACCGAATTAAGCACTCAGAGATAGAACGATTTCTCAATTGTTTATCTCTAGTTCTGAGCACTTTCTCATGGTTCCAAAGGTACGCTAAGCAACAAATCTTCCAAATGGGATAAATCCTCATCCGATCCAACTGTATCACCATCATGTAAGATTGCTGCTCGTACTTCAAACAATTTTTCTAAATACGAATTCTATAGGTTTTTTGGCATGCTTCATCAGAAGCTCATAGTTGTTGCCTGAAATTTGAGCCCAATATGCCATGTTGTCTATGATTCTGTTGATTTATAGAAGAAAATTTTGGAATCCTTGGAATTTTTTCTAATCTGTATCAACTACCAGTCATGATGCTATAGAATAGTGTTATTTTGAAAAAAGATCCTTGCACCTACCACGTGTCCTAATTGTTAAACATATCAAATGTTGGAAGTACAAGATACGTACACTAATGAATGTGCATGACATCTTTTTGAAATCATTTTAAAGACAACCCATAATTTGACAATGAAAAATTAGTATGCATCAGTAGAGCACAGGGATCTGTATAGCACAATTTTTGAGAAAAATGACCGTAAATGTTTGAGAATGTATTTTTTAGGCTGTTTTCCATGGTATAATCAGGGGTTTACCGTTCTAAGAGCTAGAAAGTCCGAGTGGCGAATTTTGGGTATCGAATTTTTTAAATTGGACTTTTTTGGAATAAAAAATTTTGGGTATCGAAATTTTTTGAATAAAAAATATTGGGTATCGAAATTTTTGGAATTGAAAATTTTGGATATCGAAAATTTTGGGAATCGAAAATTTTGGGTATCGAAATTTTTGTGTATCAAAATTTTTGGATTCAAAATTTTTGGAATCGAAAATTCTGGGAATTGAAAATTCTAGAATAAAAAATATTGGAATCGAAAATTTTGATAATCGAAAATTCTTGGAATCGGATTTTTGGAATCGAAAACTCTAGAATCGAAGATTTTGGGAATCGAAATTTTTTGGAATCGGCGACCTTGTTAGATCAACTATCAAAACGAGATCATAAATTGAGTGGGAAGTGTGACTTTGAATCAAAAGGATAGACATTTTTTGAAGACTTATTGATTCTGTTTGTGGATAAAGTGAACTCATATCAAAAAATGCTTAATAAGAGAATTTATCAAAACATCACACACAAGCGAAGCAAAAAGAACTGTGATGATCTAGACCTTTGGAATCTTCGAACTGGCATTATCTTCCACTCTACTTTTGAGAAATCAAGCCAAGACAGATTCTACTACTCAGAACAATCCAAGTACATCTTGATGCTCTGCGTCGTTTTGCTTTAAATTTTGAATCATAGGGCCCACGTTCGTCAATGTCTGAATCTTTATTTGAATTCTAGTATTGTAATTTATTTGTCTTCCAAGTTATGGGCAAGATCCTAATTCATTTTTTTGCAATAGAGCTTAGATTCAAATCATTTTTGTTGCAATAGAACTTGAATTCAAATCATTTTGAATTCTAATTTGTTTGGGCTTTGCCATTATCATGATTGTCTCTCTTTATGGCAGAGTTTAGTTTTTTCTATGGTGTTCGGCTTGTTCTTATTGTACCCTTTGCAAGCGGAGTTCCACTAAATTGCGTGATGGGCAAGAAAGATGGAGGCAACAATAGAGTTTCCCATGAGTACAATTGCACCTATAACGTTCCCCTTGTTAGATGGCAAATATGTTATCAATAAGGGATACATAGAAAGGAGGCTGAAGGCTTTATATAAATTGGGTAGCTTCAATGCCATTGTATCAGTAGACGGTGATGTACCCTTGTTGATTTCAATGAAGGAGCACTTGGACATAGAGGGCATGAATGCTCAGTTCATGGTGGATGCATCAATATCATGCCACTACAATGTGATGTGCCAAGAAAAATTCAATGACAATATAAATAGTACAGCTATCCCCATAGGTAGGTTTAGCATAGGAGGACACTCCCACCAGCCAACCTATGATCTACAAAATGAAAATGGAGCATCACAACCTATATTGTTGGACGAGGAAACTACTGATGTCAAGTTTGATATAAACACACCACTTTTTAGAGAGCATATGCAATCAACAACATTGTCAGTAGAATCAGATAGTCCAATAAAGTGCTATGAACAAGACAGAGTTGAATTGGATGATGATATTGCATCCATTGAGACCAATAAATCTATTGGGTTAGAAGGAAGCAGTGTCATTCCCACGATTATTTCCCAAACTCGATCCACACTACTTTCTAGACTAATCAAACAAACACCGACACGCATGACAGTGGAAGCAATCCCTAGATGTTATGATGGTGACATCGTGTTTGAATTTCCTCCCACATTCAACAAAGTTAATCAGATGAATGGCATGGAGCAGAAATTCGACGGGCACACTTGGGCAAAACCAATAACAAGCAATGTGGCTTTTGAAGGGGTGGTTCGAGTGAGTTATTGTGCTGGGGTGTTCCAGTGTTTAAGTGTGTCTTGTCCCCACAAGCTAAGTAATGGCCATCACAATAGAACCTTCTTCAAAGGTTTACTAAAGAAGAAATGCCCACTAGGCAACGTGGCAGATTTTGAAGGAAACATTACTTGTCATTTCTGCAAATGACATGCAACATGTGTTGAAAGGGCGGTAAAGGTTGACAAAAATGCTGGACCATGAAAAGTGCAGATGATGATTGCAAGAGATTTGATCTCATCAACTCTAACAAAGCCTGATCGCATGCCAAATGAGGTTGTCGGAGATCTGGAACTTGGAAACTTTTTGGATGAGTTGGTTCCTCTTGTCCAAAACAAAAGGTACATCATCCTTAAATCTTTGTTTTGGCAAAAAAAATTTGACTCCGAAAATAAGTTCCAATCTATGGTGTATATGTGTCAGATTACGTCGGATGGTCTCCAAGGCGAAGAACACAATGATGCCTTTAGGAGATGGTCTGGACAGCCTTCTACACCTAAAGAAGAATTCAATGTATGCTTTCTTTCATGGTAGCAGATTTCCAGGACAAGGTTCTTTGGAAGACCGATGCTTTGTTTTCAAAATGTCAACAAAGGGACCTGCTTCAGGAGTGGATCTAGTAAACCGAATGCGACACACAAGCAATGGAGATCTCAAGTATGCTTGCGTTCAATTTGATCACACCAAAAGAGTAATTGGATGGTCAACAATGGCATGCCATGTCTACGACCCAAGGAACCGTTTGTCTTTTCCAACAATGTTGGATAAAACTTTTTCCAAATCAAAGAAAAACTTACGAAAGTGTTCTTGATTGTTTTGGTTCAATGTACAAGAGCTATTGAGCATAGCTACATGTGAGATGAAGTAAGAGGATACTGAGGCACAAAACAATGTTTTCATTTTAATATCTCAGAGGTGATTATTGTAATGCAAATTTGTGCAAAAATATACAGAATGTCATAGAGACGTTGAGTTGTCCAATGTAGATCTTGGCTGAAGTTGTGGATGTCATTGTCTAGGTGGTTAGCAAGCATGGATGTCATTATCCGGAAAAATGGTGATGTAGCTACAGTCATTGTCAAGGCAATTGCACAATAGCATGAGTGGCTAGTATAGTTGACTAGCTTCATTTAGAGTGGTGCCACATCAGTAGTCGAACTCAACAATTAGTCGAGTCGAGGTTGAATATGTCGAGGAGTTCAACTCTTTCAAGTTTGACTTTCGACCCTCGACTACCTTGATAGTTTGACTGTTGTTGATACTTGTCTTCAAATCCTGTGTATGTCTATAGACTATGCAACAATGAAACAACATGAATGGATTGAGATTAACATGGGATTTAGGAGAGTAGATGAGTAAATGCAACATATTAGATAGATGGAGTCATTGCTTATGAAAGTAGAAAACTCATTACTTTATAAGTGTCACATCATACTCATGATAAGAAAATGCTAGCAATTGTGCATGCACCTAACAAACATGGCATCATTATATATTCGTATCTAAATTTTTGATTAAAAGTGACATCATAGCCTGAAATACTTCTTGAACCACTGAGCAAATGAATGACATGCAAAAAAAATGGTTGTCACAAATTTAATTCTCTGATTTTAATATTGAGTACTTTAAAAAAAGAATGTATTTGTTGATGCACTACCGAGCATATAGTCCTTATAGATAAAAACATCACTAGATTTTATAGTAGAATATTTGATGTATGTGGATGTACTATCTGCTTTGGTATTCCGTG
This sequence comes from Diphasiastrum complanatum, assembly GCA_029204225.1. Lineage (NCBI taxonomy): Eukaryota > Viridiplantae > Streptophyta > Lycopodiopsida > Lycopodiales > Lycopodiaceae > Diphasiastrum > Diphasiastrum complanatum. The sequence goes on from CM055103.1 coordinate 12,996,473, forward strand.
TAGCTTGAAAATTTTTTTATTGTGTTGTGTGTGTTGCATTTTTAGTGATTTTGTAAGATAAGAAATGTGCATACTTTATAGTTCTATCTACCACATTGTAGATGTCATCATAACTTCTCGATGTTGTGGGAAAAGAAAGTATAAAGTCCATATTGGTATTTGTCCAATCTGATATAAGAATTGGCAATGGATGGAACAAACTTGACTATTTGACATTCCATATTATAAACTTGACAAGAGATACATTTTCACACTAGCCCATTTCTAGTCAAGATCTTCTATATACACCGGTTGTAATTTTTCTATCCAATCAACATTCAACGGAGTTATTGCAGATACTGAACCAAGCTTAAACTTTGACCATAACATTATATGTTCCTCTAAAATAAGATGGTCCAAAATCTGCTTTTCGTAAGTGATAGGGATAATAAATTCATTTCTCATATCTAGTGCTAATGGAGAAGTTAGACACTAACTTAAACAGTACAAGTTTTTATGTAGAGTCTGATAGACAAATAGAAAGGGACAATCAATGGTTGAATATTGTTTATGACATTTTGTTTTAGATTATCAAACAAAGTGAATAGAATGGCTGTATTTGGTTGAGTAGTTTTTTTGGAACTGTCATGACACATTTCTTTGCATTATATGGCAATGAATCGAATGCTACAACCCATTAATGTGGATTAAATAGAAGTTGTCGTTCCAATAGTTGCGGATCAAATTCAACACATGAAAGATATTTATCAAGGCTATTCAACAATGAATGGAGTAGTTTGTTGATCAAAACGTAACTTTTTGAGGGTTTGTAGAAGGAGATTATGTAAACTCAAGATTACAACCTTGTCAATATACTAAACTGAATAAAACTCAAAGTGCAAAGTTAGCCCCACAATTTTACAGACCTTTCCCAATCGCATGTTTCATGTAACTCTTTTGAAAAGATACTCAAGAGAACATTCTTTTGCAAACCATTGTTTTTCCATCTTTGGATCATAAAGGAAAAATGGTTTGGAGCCAACTAAACTTGTTGGATATTGAGACAAGGTGTTACGTAATGGAAAGCTAATCATGATATACTTGATTATATACAAGAACCTATATTATGCCTATATGATGAAGACAACGCCTATGTTAACAACTATTTCATGTGACAATGGCTAAATTTATTAACATGAAGTTGTTGGACATGATATCCTTGACAAAGAACATTTAACCTTACAAATTGAAATATTCAAGAATACTTTACAAGCATTTTCATTTTGTAGGACAAAAGTGGCTAAATAGCGAGAGTGTCATGTAATTTATAATACATAAGTACTCATAAATGAATCTTCACATTGTAAGTTTTGTTGGGCCCTAAAGGAGCTAAATGAACGTGATTCTCTCTTTAGACCAATCAAAGTGCTTTAAACAAGAATACCAAGTCAAACAAGACCCAATGTAGATTTAACATGGCCTATTAAGGGCTAACTATAGTAGGTCACAATTATATTTAGTTAAGAAATGGACTTTGTCTATAAATAGGCATTGGACATAAATTTTGAGAATCTTTTGGCTATTTGCAATTCAGTGAACTTGGAGTCTTCATCATCTTCCTCTTGTGAATGAGAGCCAATGGGATCTTCCATGCTAGGTCTCATGTGTCCAATCTAGATGAAATACATGATTTCTTCAGGTATATTCAAGGCATTGTAATTATCAACTTACTATCAATGTGATTTCATGGAGATTCTTATCAATTTTGTTTATTGTGGGTATATCAACATGAATGCCGTTTTTTTTTTCTCTTGATTTCAATATTATTGTTAACTTTTTGGGATTGCAAAGTCTTATCTCTCATCGAAGTCATCAAAAGGAACATCGTAAGTGATGTTGACTTATATGAGAATCTACCAATAGATTTTATGAAGAAGACAAGTAGTCAACTTCATTAGATGAAAAGGAGAGTCCTTGACAATATATCCAACAATGTGTAGAGAGGAGTTAGTGAAAACTCTTTGGAATTTCAATTTTAAAAAAAGGATATTTGAAATATTTTCAAAATTTTATTGACTTAGCATATCTAGCATCGAATGTATTCTACAAGTTACTTTTAAAAGTTAATCTATACTACTAGAAAATCATAATAAATTAGGTATTTTGCTCACATGTAAGACAATTTCAATTTTTTTGGATTATATTGAAAAGTTTAATTTGTTTCGCAATGGTGCACTACTTCTTTGGTCAAAATGTCTATCTTTGTGAATTTTGAGAATTTTAGAAAGCATTTTTTTGGGAATAAAATTACAAAATTGCTATATGGTTACTCTTTTTTAGGATTTTTACCCGTTTTAAAAGATGACCTTCCTCTACTCATATTCCTTCATTTTGGTCTACTCAAATTCTCTTGATGCTTGTGGACAAGTGTCATGACATTTTTTGTTGCATCTTCTTTTGATGGTCTTGTGTCCACTTCTTTGTTATCTTTTTTGTTAGTTATTAATAATTCCTCTACTCATCAAGAGGAATATGAGTAGACTAATTGATGTCATTTCCAAAGTTTTGTCTCTCTTCGAGGTCATCACAAGCGACGTGTTTGTTTCATTAAATATTATTGAAAAATTTAAAGCCAGCTAGTCTCTTCTTGTGGTTAGAGATACTATGTGGTACAATTTTTAAACCATGGGTAGAATGACACTCGCAAACCTCGCAAAAAGTTTACTTGCAAAATGTGAAAACCTACAAAAAGTAGAGCCATGTTTTGCACCCCCATTTGTTTTTCATGGGAGCTCTTTTTTTTCTCTCTTTCTAAGCCTAATTGGAGAGAGAGAGAGAGAGAGAGAGAGAGAGAGAGAGAGAGAGAGAGAGAGAGAGAGAGAGAGAGAGAGAGAGAGAGAGAGAGAGAGAGAGAGAGAGAGAGATCTTGTACAAGTATGCAAGTATGTAATTGTCTTACAAGTATGCATGAGGAGAACAAGCCATGCCTCAAAGGGAAATAATAAGTTAAATGTTTCAAAATGATAATCAAGAGAGGTTATTTTTTTAACAACTTAAAAAATAGTTTATTTCTCGAAACTCTTAGTGCACAATGAATGAGACATGAGCTTTAAGCATATAATCAGAATCATAGCTTCACCATGTTGTGGCAAAGCTATAAACAAAAGAGCCTTGCCACCAAGGCTAGAAACAAAGGAGCATATTGCTCATGAGAGGCTTTTCATACGTATACCTTGTGCTTATTTTGCCCGTTTTTTAAGCATCTTTAAAAGCAGAATATTCATGTCTATTTTTCCAAAATGCATCTGTTACGTTTTCCACCCATCGCGTCAAGCTGCCATGTGGCATAGGGGTCATTCAGGTTCAAAGTGCTCATTACGTGCCCTCATTGGCTGTCCACATGCACATTCCACCGTAAAAAAATTTGCAATATAAAAGCAAAAAAAAAACAGTGTCCATGTGTGCGGCCGTAAGTCTGTACCGTACGGCCCGAAAAAAAAAAAAACACTTACCTTTGCACATTGGCATTATGCAGGGGAAGGCCCGAAGTCATCGGGCAAGGGCCCTCCTAGCAAGGAAGGCCCTAAAAGAGGGACTCCCCCAAAACAAAATACATGTGAAAAAAGTCAAAGGTATTCATTATGCAATAGAAGGTGCTAAGCAACTCGAGAGGACGGCAACGTGTGAAGTCCAAGGGCACCTTATTTCATCAGAAAATTTCGTGTATATATGAAGATTTGCAAACACCTCTCTCTCTCTCTCTCTCTCTCTCTCTCTGTCTCCCCGCACAGGTGATAGAATGAAAAGAAAAGCAATGACGTCAAAGACAAGAATCTGGGCTATGGCTTTCTTCATCTTGATCGTAATCATTCATGTGGAACGATGCAGCAGCAGGAACAGCAATCTTAATACAACAACAAAGCAGCTAGAGTTTTCATTTAAACAGCCGGCGATTGGAGTTACACATTGTACATTTCTTCTTTTTTTAACACTGTTAGCTATATATAACACTAGACTTCATTCTCCTGCTCCAAAACCACAGCACAAACTAATTGCTTTTGGTTTTTCTTTTGCAAAGCATTACCTTTGAGCTCACCATCCATTGAGCGACTGACTAACTAGTGAAATCTTGTGTTTCAGGTTATTACAATACTGTCGTATTTCCCTGCTTTCCTCCTAAAACACGTTGCTGCGGTGGTAAATGCTGCAGAAAACACTGCGGTGATTCATGCCGCAAAAAACATCGCTGCCGAAGAAAACATTGCCATGGTGGTTCATGCCGCAGAAAACATTGCCATAGTTCATCCTAGCCTTCGTGTTCGCTATAGTTGCAGATTTGCGTTGTAGTTTGCAAGTTCAACACCACCCAATTTCCTCTACATAATAGTCACTCCCACTTACAATTGAAGACAACACTAGCTGCTTCAAAGCATTGAAACGATACACATTTATTGTAAGAACATCTACATATTTGCATGTGTGTGCATGCATATGTGGTTGTAGACTTAAGTATGGTATGGATGTGTTATCAACCTACATTGTCTAGAAGGAATATCAATATGGTAGTTATAATTTCCCAGCATTTTGCCTTGTTGTAGTAGACCCGCTGGAGTTTGCAAGAGCGCACTCCCATCCATAGAACATTGTTCGGGAAACCTTTTTGGGCATCTTTTCTTAGAAGTTGTCGGTTTCTAAAACTTTTTGCCTTCTGGATTTAGATTTTTTGCTAACAAAATATTCGAAATTCGCATTGATAAATTAACTCAAAAGATGGGCCTATGTAATTAGAGTTTCATTAGGATCTACCTACTTTACTATACAGAAATTTCCTCCGTATGAAAATGACAAATAAAAAATTTCCTTTCAAAAATTGTCATTTTTTGGACATCAACTTCTTGTAAGTTTTTATGAAACCGCTTTTTGGAGACAAATGTCATTCATATTCTATGTCGGCTTTTCCAAGTGCTACCATAGAATATCTACCTCAAGTCTGCATGGCAAAACAATAATCACTAATCAGCTTCATGCTTTGAATTTGCAAGCTGCAATACCCTGCCAATTGTGATCGTTTGGGCTTTCAGATGTCCCTTTTCCACAAGTAGACCAAGATTCTAGCTAAGTAATCATTGCCATAACAGTGACACTCTAATCCAACTCATCTAGGGTTGACATCTCTCTCTCTCTCTCTCTCTCTCTCTCTCTCTCTCTCTCACACACACACACACACACACACACACACACACACACACACACACACACACACATGTGGCGGCTTGCCATGTGTAGGTATGTGTGTGTGTAGGTACTCATTCAATGCTTGAGATGAGAAGCCATAGCTCAAGAATGGGTACCCAAAGAAGCATGCTTCCATACGGATTTGCCGAGACTAACATGCATATTTTGAGCCAACCAAATATTCAAGTCAACGGCCCATTAGCATATCTTGCATTAGTCCTCAAGCAGTTCTAAGAGACCTTGAGAAGTTCTTTAAGATAATAAGTTCTCATTTGGCAGTAGTAAATTGCAACAAAATGACAATTGATAAGACATCTTGAAGTCCATTGGAAACAAAAAATGGGAATAGACTCACAACACCTTAGAATGTCAAGTCCATGTTGTACCACCAAACCATGTTTTTAGCCTTCAAAAGGTTTGGCATAAAAGGATGGGGCATCTCAACTTCAAGTCATTAGAGGTAATGGCTAAGAAGCAAGTTGTGATTGGTCTTTCAAGATCCTTAACTAGCATCAATCATGGAGGAAGTGTACATGGAGAAACCCGAGAGCTACATTCCACCTACAAAGCCAAATCATGTGTGTCTTTAACAAAAGAGTTTGTATGGCCTTAAGCAAGCACCAAGGAGATGATATGCTAATCTTAACGCTTTTTTACTTTCTCAAGGCTTTATTATGAGTGAGTATGATCATTCACTTTATTATAGGTTTTCTAGAAATGATGTTACCATTTTGCTAATCTGTGTCGATGATATCATCTTGAGTGGTGGAGACAACCAAGGTGTGGAGGATATCAAGAGTGCTCTCAAGAAGGAGTTTGAGGTGCATGATCTTGGACATTTGTATTACATTTTAGGAATTGAAGTGATTAGGACTTCTCAGTCTACTTTCATTTGTCAAGAGAAGTATGCTATTCTATTCTAGAAAGATTTCATATGGTAGATGCAAAGTCTTGTGATACACCTATGGAGTCAAATGTAAAGCTAACTATAAGAGGTAATGGAAGATCCTTCAAGGACATTACTCTCTATAGAAACCTAGTTGGTTCACTCATCTATCTAACCATCACAAGACCAGATCTAAGCTATTGTATTGGTACATTGCCAATTTATGTGAAAAATCCAAAAAGGTTATCTATGTTAGTTGTAGGGGTCTTACATTTTTCTATGTCAAGCATCTTGGTGTAGAACATTGGTAGGATCAAAACTGGCATAGATGGCAAATTGGTCAAATTCACATGTAATGCCTCTATTGAGCAAAAGTAGTGTAAGAGGTGAAACTCGAGCTACATAGATTGTTGACGAGTGTTTAATTGATTTATCTTCATGCGTGACAAGTCAAAGTTCAAGAGGTCCAATAGAATTTAGAGGTGGAAGCATCAATGGTCCAATAGGATTTGAGTTATGCTTAAGAATGATCCAATAGAATCAAGAGGTGGATGCATCATTGGTCAAATAGAATTAAGAGGCTGTAAATATGAGGTCCAATCATGTTTGAGTTTTGGATTAGCTCGTGGATCTACTAGTATAATTCTACTTCTCATTTGATGTTAAGTAATTTGGAGATCAATCAAGATTTTGAGCCTAAGTGTTCACTTGTTTTCTCTCTCTACCCGAGAGCAATTGATTACATTCTCTCTCTACCCGAGAGTAGGCATTTTCCATACTTAGTCTTTTGAAATGACAACTTCCCACACATGTGTATGTACTTTGGTTTTGAGTAAATGCATATAGTAGTGTGTTTTTGCCTTTGAGAGTGAGATAGATCTTGAATCTCAATCTAATCTTGATCATTGTGCATTCACACATCTTAGTAGATTTAAATCACACTTAGTGGACTCCACATGTGTAAAATTCACATGGTATTAGAGCCTATCTGAGGTTACCATGCATTTCTCATCATTAGTATGGAAATTATTGCATCAATAGTGAATTAGAAAGTGACTAGACTCATTTTCCTAGCTATCTTGTTCAATCTTGGATCAAAAGACATCAATAGGGCATTGATTGGGTCTGACCTAGTACTCTATGAAATCAGGTGCTCAGACATGTGTGAGAAACATCCAATTTCAGTTTGAGAGTTCTCTTTCATGTTTGATCCAAAAATCTTGCTAGATAGCTTGTTTGAAAGCTATTTTGTCTAGTTTTTGTAGCAATCAGTTTCATTCCGTTTGGTTGAGCCAATCAAAAGTTATAAGCTTTTGAAGCGGGTTAGGTTGGGCACCTAGGCCTAGGTGGACACATTTGGTTTGGTCAAGATATTTCTTGTTTGATCCTAAATCACAACTCAATCCCATCTATTTGAGATCTAGGCACTGTTTTGAGATCTTAGCCATTTTGTTTCATACAATATCATTTTTTTTTAGTCAAACTTGGGTTCTTAGTGTATCTCACATGTGATAAGTGTGTTTGATCCTAACTTTGCCCATACTCCATCATTTGATGTGAAGTAGATCTAGTTTTAGAGAGATTGATAGAGCTAGTGAGATCCATCTCACACTTTGTTGCAAGATGTTGCATAGGAGTTGGTAGCTCACCATTATTGGATCCTATAGTGAGAGAGTGTTGGAGAAAGAGGGTGTGTGAGTGTGGGAAACAAAAATAGCTCAAAAGAAAAATGAACACGAAGAGAAGTGAACTCGAAACTCGAACGAGAAATGAACTCAAACAGAAAGTGTTCATGCGCAGCCAAATGAGCTATATTACTCTTTTCCTAAGCATGACTATGCCTATCAGAAACAAACAGAACGTTAGTGATAGAAATCACGGCCGATCTGATTGCATAGCCAAACTTTAACAAAACATCAGAAGAATAATTTGTCACGAATAGCTAGACAAATAATTAGTCGCGAATGATTCGCGAAGAGCTAGACTGAGCTCGACTGATAATCAGTCGTGAATTAGTCGCGAAAGGCAAGACTAAATATTAGTCGTCAATAGCTAGACTAATAATAATTCGCTAAGAACAGATTTTTAGATTGAGCAACAAGAGAGTCAGACAGAATGAAGAAAAGCATAACAATATCGACACAAATATGAACGCAGAATAATAGAGTTGCTATCATATTAAGTATAGCAAAATATACATGTCAATAATGTTGTGGAGCACAAGACAATAGCGAACAAAACTGCGTGCTCTACAAAGCTAATTCAATATATAAGAGGAATGAATCTATTACTGACAATACAAAAGAATCAATGCACAAGGCATCTACTTCGTCTATCTTTGATAAGCTTCTGATGCTATTATTGTACACACACAATGAATACGCAAGTGGTATTCAATATATGTACAATTTTACAGGTGTGCAGATGAAGAAAGTACAAAGTGGATGTGCTGTCTGTAGGAGATCGTGGGTGGTTGCTGTCATTGTTAAATCTGTTAGCACAGTTGCATGGGATGAGCGTGAAAAGGCCGCAACGTCAGCCTTTGCTGAAATGAATGTTGGTGAAGATGCAAAAAATGCGACACTTTGACGAAATGCCTTAGGATTTGATGTACAAAGTGTCTTCGTTTTTCCCAGGGCACCTTTGGCATTTTGTAAGGCAGTGTCGTCTTTTTTGCTTGTCACGAATCACATGTAGAAACACAGTATCGCGTTTTTCGCCTTTTTCGCTTGTGAAAATTTACTTGTATTTATGCAGACAGTCGTGTTTTATTCGTTTGTCATATTTTACATATAAATATGCAGACTGTGCGACAACATGAGTAAAAATGCAGCATGAATGGAGGCAGATTAGAATAGGATTTAGGAGAGTAGAGGAGGAACCAAGAACTGTCGCCGGATGCTCCTTGATGGCTGGTCATGAAGGCATCATGATCCGTTTCTTGAATAGGCTGTGGAGCTTCTACAGCTACATTTTCCACTTGATTCGACTACCCCTTGTCGTTGTTCTTTGCTTGTAGTATCCGGCAGTCTTGAATTTTGTGGTTGTTTCGCTTGCAGTATCTGCTAAACAGCTTCTTCTTCGTCTATGGATTCGACTGTTCTTTGTGTTGTGTTGGTTTCTGGTTTGGCTTTGATTGCTTTGGGCCTTTCTTCTTCTTCTGCTTAGTCATGCTCTTGTTGGTGTATAAAGCGTGAGAATCAACTAAGGAACTTGAGGCTTCATCCCTCCATGTGTCTTCTTGCAACATAGTAATGACTCTTGAAAGAGTCAGTTTTGGATGTGTCGTGATGATCATCACCCAACTGTCATATGAGCTTGGCAATCTTGTAAGCAGTTGCATCACTGCGTCTTGATCGTCTATGACGGATCCGACAGCGGCCATTTGCCTTAGTAGGTTCTTGAATTGATTGATGTGATTCTGCAGGGAATCACCATTTGCCATCTTGAGAGAGTAAAAATTCTTTCTGAGATGTAGCTTGGAAGCTATATCTTGCACTTCATATAGTGTGCTCAAGATGTCCCAGACTTCTTTCGATGTCTGGGCCTCGGATACATGGCCAATCTGGGTATCCGTAATGTTGAGGATGATCAGCTCTAAAGCCTCTCCATCCTTCAGCTTCCATCTGGCAATTGTTGCGCCGTCTGCTTCGGGTTTCCCTTCTGCACCTATAACAACGTCATACAATTCTTTAGCCATTAGTACAGTTTTAATCTTAAATTTCCATAGATGGTAATTGGCTCCATCAAGCTTGTCCATGATGGGACTGGCTTTCCCTTGGGAATCCATGTGGAAGATTAGTCTAAGTGATAGGAAAAACTATCAGTGACTTAAGTATGAAAATCTGGCACTGAGTTACAGAACAAGAAGACAATTACTCTATCGGCTAGTAGAGTCTTGTACTGTGGAAGCTTATCAGGCTACGAAAATGTGCTTTGATACCATGTTGGAGAAAGAGGGTGTGTGAGTGTGAGAAACAAAAATAGCTCGAAAGGAAAAGGAACACGAAGAGAAGCGAACTCAAAACTAGAACGAGAAATGAACTCGAATCAAAAGTGTTCGTGCGCAGCGGAATGAGCTATATTACTCTTTCTCTAAGCATGACTACGCCTATCAGAAACAAACAGAATGTTAGTGACAAAAATCACGATCGATTTGATTGCGTAGCCAAACATTAACAAAACATCAGAAGAAGAATTTGTCGTGAACAACTAGACAATTTATTAGTCGCGAATAATTCACGAAGAGCTAGACTGAGCTCGACTGATAATCAGTCGCAAATTAGTCGTGAAAGGCAAGACTAAATATTAGTCATCAACAACTAGACTAATAACAATTCACTAAGCACAGATGGGCCAAATTGAGCAACAAGAGAGTCAGACAGAATGAAAAAAAGCATAGCAATATCGACACAATTTCAAAAGATTTTTAAAAATTTTGTAGCACTCATGGATCCAAAAACTTTGTCATGCCCAAGGATGACTCAACAAAATGGTCGAAAGAAAAAATAGGACCATTTAAATGTGGCTACTCTATGATGTTATAGAAGTATTTTTCTAAGTATCATTGTGGTGAGGCAATCAAATGTGCTTGTAGTAGGCCTATTATGATAAAAAGAGAAAATAATGTATCTAAAAATAGTAATTTTTATCTGACATCTATATTTTTAAAATGTTTTTTGGCCAGCATCGTCCCTCTACTATTTCGGCCACCACTCAAGACCCACACAGGTCTTTGTCGAGCCTTCAAACATTTAGGACTTCAGAATACGTCGAACTTACCCAAGACTGAATCTGGACTTGTTCGAAGCCATTTGCTCTACTAAACATCATTTAGGCGATCAACTCTTTAAATGGAAAACAACCCAATTATAATATGGACTATGTGACCCATGCTAAGAGTATGTGTAAGAGAAAGTCGTACATGATTATCATTGAGTATTACAAACAAGAAACAACCCCAACGATACTGTGCCCATGTAAAAATTTGCTCAATAAATTTGTTTGAGTCTTTAAGACAAAAAAAATACATCTAGATAATGGTCCACCAACATATGGAGAAAATGTCAAGTAACAACTATTCATCTGAAACCTCAAGAGCCTCATCATCAATAAATAGACATTTTTTTTTATGTCTTTGAATCGTGACATTGTTGGGGACATCCACATGCATCGCCTCCATCACCCTAGCGATGGATTCAACATAACAAGGCAAATCACTAAGACACATCAAAGTCACGTTGGATAGCAAATCAGATATCCAAATAACATCAACCAAATTGAAATACTTACTAGGCACTAGGAGAACCCAACTCAAATGCATTGTCCCCGAACTCAGGTAGCATAACAATATCATCTCATGATGGTCCTAATAAAGTCACGTCTGTCTCCAGAACTACGCAATTCAAATAATCGACTGAGAGCACAGTTGACAAGTCAAAACCAATACTTTTGAAATTGCAAGTAGTTTTTATATGGTAAGCATGGCTTACCTTTGCTCTCCTTTAACCAGCCCATACACTCTTGGTCACTCCTTAACTTCAAACTTTAAGTATTTGAATTTAGTAAGTGGGAGGGAGAGGGTGAGGAATCTTTTTGGGGTCCACCCCTCAATGCACACAATGTGCAAATGTATGGGGATATGCACATTCCCCATACATGCATCCTCTTCTCCAAGTTTTTTAGCTAGAAAAATCTCATGCATGGGTGAGGGGAGGAGGATGCATGGGTGCACTCATACATATGCGCAAAACTGTACATAAGTTTAAATATATATATATATAGATATATACATATACATACACACACACACACACACACACACACACACACACACACACACACACACACACACACACATATATATATATCATAGTTGCAGCGAATCGCGGTTCGCAAACAGTGATTCTGAGAATCACAATTCGGAACTGCAAATCGTTAATTTTTTTTTTTTTTTGGAAAAACAACTTATGGCTGAAATTTTTTTAAGGGAGCAATGGTCAAACCAGCGTTTTGCCTCCCATAAGTGCTATAGATAGGGCACAAATAGATAAAAGTTAGTGGGTATTTGGTAATTTTGGTTGTTAATTGCTTTGGTTTTGTTAATCGCAAATGCTACAGTTTGGGCTATCAAGATGATCACTTTTGCAATCATTTCACTGGAGATGTGAGTGCAATGTGCATATAGTTGGGGGCATAAATATTGGGCCCTTATCGACGCGCATTTGGACCTCATTTTTATCTACGAGGGGGTGCAGAGGGGGCAGCACCCTTCCTGCAACTTTCGTCGGGGGGGGGGGGGGGGGGGGTTCCAAGGGGGGCAGGCGAAATTGCTCTACAGTTCTCTATCTTTGTCTCAAAGCAAAAAGCGAGGTACAATTGCTCTACAGTTCTCTGTCTTTGTCCCACTGGAATCATATGTGATTGTAACAAACAGGCTAGAGGTTAATTATGAATTTGTATATTTGACAGAACCCAACATGGTCTAGATTGGACCATCTCACACCTGAAACAGTCGACAAACTACACAGAAAAAATGCTCTTAATTAGAGCTTTCATCTGATATCCATATTGTCCCAAAAAAAATTCAAAAAAAAAAACAATTCTGCACGATTCTGAAATTTTTTTGAATCGTGATTCGGACTGCGATTCGGAACCCTAATTCAGAATCATGGTGCACTATGATATATATATATATATATATATATATATATATATATATATATATATATATATACCAACACTCCCCCTTAATGTGGATCCTGAAAACTTTTAATTTTCAGATTCAACATGTCGTTGAATTTGAGGTGGTGCTCCTTTAATAGAGCCTTTGTGAAGTAATCTGCTTCCATTGATTCTGTCATGCAGTAGATTAAGGATACCTCCTTGCTTTGCACTTTCTCTCTCAAATAGTAATATCTGATTTCGATATGCTTGCTTCGAGAATGAAATCTTGGATTGAGAGAGAGAGAGCTATGGTGGTTTGGTTGTCACAAAAGATGGTTGTTGGATGTGACTGTGCAAGGTTGATTTCTGATAGCAGGTGCCTCAGCCAAATTGCCTCATTTGTAGCATTCATGGCAACAATGTACTTTGATTCAGTTGATAATAATGCTATTGAGATCTGCTTTCGGCTCTTCCAGGAGATCGGGCCTTCATTGTATAAAAATACCTATCCATAAGTAGACCTTATGGTATCGATATCTCCTGTCCAATCCGCATCTGTGTATCCTTCAAGTATGTTAGTAGGTTGGCTGTCTCTATAACAGACGCTAAGATGTTTGGTTGCTTGGATGTACTTCATGACCTTTGTGAGTGCTTTTCAATGAGTTAGACCTGAATTCGATAGGCACTGGCTGAGTGAACTGATCGAATATGCAATGTCGGGTTGAGTGTTGATCATTGCATACATTAGTGAGCCAATGATGGAGTGAAATGGATATTGCTTCATCTCCTCCTTTTTTGTCTCAGTTTGAGGAGATTGTTCCTTTGACAACTTCAATTAAGGGTTGGCCATTCCATACTTTTTCAACACATTTGTGAGATATCTCTGCTAGCTGATGAAAATCAGAAGGCTGGATCAAATTCGAAAAATTTCGATTTCGAGATAGTAGTGGACTGGCCCATATTAGTCATTTTGTACTCCTTGGCCAGCATGCATTTTGTTTTCTTCATCAGATTCAGATCGTTACTGAATAATAGTGTATCATCCACATAGAGAGTGATGATGATGAAGAAATTCAATACAGACTTGGCCTTGTCCTTAAGCGAAACTATTATGTTGAGTTGCTCCAAAATCGAAATACCAGAAATCGATATGTTGTTGTTCTCCAACCTTGGTCATAAAAGCTGCTTCATCTTCCTCTTGCTGTTGTATCGAAAAACTAGTTGAGACTGAATTCGCTTGTTGTTGGAACTGTTTTTTCTTCTCGTCGTTGAATTTTAAAGTTCTGTTGTCTTTGATCTCATGTCCAGTTCTCTTGTAGTATCTGTAGAAAAGTTTTTGCTTTGGTTGGAAAGATGAAGAGTTCGAATTCGACCATGAGCCTGAATTCGACCCTAAGCCAAAATTCGAGCCTGAGTCAAAATTCAATCATAACTGCATATTGCTCTTCTTTTTGGATCTAAACTCTGATTTTTGGAATATAGAGTTTGAAGATCCGACCCTGTGCCTGAGGAGGTTGCAGATCTTCTGGCCTCATCTTGTTGGAGTAATGATATCACTCTTGAAAGGGTGATCTTCTCCTGGATCAAAATTGCTAAGACCCAATTTTCATAGGTCTTAGAAAGACTCGATAATAGAGTCATAACAACATCGATATCTTCAATGACTGAGCCAGTTGCAGTCATTTGCTCTATAAGAATTTGAAAGATGTTGATATGGCTTGAAACACTTATTGCTTCAGACATTCTCGGGGTGAAGAATTTCTTCCGCAAATGGAGTTTGGAGGAGACGTCCCTAATATCGTATAGTGTTGCTAGGATGTCCCATGCATTCTTAGCAGTCTGAACAACTCTTATGTGACTAATTTGATTGTCCTTGATGTTGAGAGTGATCATGGCAAAAGCCTTGTCATCTTTCAGCTTCCATTTGGTGATAGTGGCTGCATCACCTTCAGGTTTAACTTCTATGCCATCAACGATGTCCAATAGTTCCTTGGTTAGTAGTATGACCTCCATCTTGCGAGATCGTTAGTAGAAACAACGATTTTGAGATACTGTTGGCTGCGCACTTCCTAGAACAACGTCTTGATAGAAACAAGGCTTGCTAATCCGCAATGAAATGTAGATTACTGAACTGTCCGCTCTGATACCATGTTGTAAATCGAGAGATTAGTCAACGGAAGCTCGAACAGATCCATGTAGGATCGATACGCCACAAACAACAACAATATAGAATTTTTCGAGTCGATCCGGTATGGAAGAATTCTAGAAAAATTTCGATCCTCTGTTCAAAAATTCGAACCTTCTGTTTCTGGTTTTTCAGGATGCTTACTATTGAATGAATTCAAATCTTTGAAAAAATTCGAGTCTTAAAAAAAATTCACATATATATATATATATATATATATATATTTTTAACTAAAAAAACAAAAGAGCCCACCCGCCGCGGGGGGTGAGCTCCTCAGATTTGTTTTTTAAGTTTTTTATATATATATGTGTGTGTATATGTGTCGCCAAAAATGTGACACTGCCCGCAAAAAATGTGACCCATTCTTGAAAGAAAAAAGCTAGAAAACGTTAAAAAAAAATGATTAAAAAAAAACACATTAAGCTTAGCTTCTTTTTTTGGCGCCCGCACACACATTTCAAATTTCTCTCTCTCTCTCTCTCTCTCTCGCGACTCTCTCTCTCTATCTCTCGTGAGCACTCTCTCTGTGGATCGAGAGCAGGCGTGGATCGAGAGCAGGTGGGAGGAGGGATGGCTCAAAGCTTGCTTATAACTTCTTCACCTTATGGGTTCGGAGGAGACAACAAGAATGGAATACGTTGCTTCCATTCAATCCAATCGCTTCCCTTGTGAAGTAAGTGAAATGGGTTTTATCTTTTCTCGAGTTCTTTGCGATCTTTGATAGAATCATCACAAAAGCTGCTCATTCATGAGCTTTTTTCTTTCTAGAAATGAAATCTGCAGGCTCACACATTCTTGGTGGTCACTTTTGTTCATCTGATTTTTGCTTAGCTTCAGATTTGTCATCCTTTGTTGCTGGGTTTTGAATTATGGTAAGCAACCTTTGAGGCTAACCTTTATGTGTTTTTGCATTAAAGTGTCATAGAATAAAACGTATGTGCAAGCTTATACATTGTTGACACTATCATTTTTCACTCCCTCTGTCTGCAATGTGCATGATAGTAGATAGTTTGAGAATTTTATTCTTATGCTATTAGGTTTTGATCTGTCAGCAGTCTCTTACAGCAGGCAGAAGTGGATACCTCCCATTTCTTGGATCGCGACATTCTGGGTTGATATTTTCTAGAGAAGGCAGACCACATACATCATCACGGAGATGGAAACATAAAGTAGAAGCCTCAGAATTTCACTCTGAGGTGAAATTCTCAGGTGAATGTGGGTCAACCCTGAACATCTGGGAAGCAAGAATGCATCAAACAGGCAACTTTTCACAGATCGCAGATATTTTCTTTCTTCCATGTTTCTGGCATTTCCGTGGACTGCTTTTAGCTCTATTTCATTGCCAGCCGAGGCTACTTCCACTTCAAAGGAACTCTCTAGGAGTCCCTTCAACGAAGAGCGCATTCTTGAACAGAATAAACGCATGCAAAAACTCAATAATGCTCCGCCAGATTTCCTTCATTTGTAAGAGAAGGGTTTGATGTGAAGGTGGTTGCAAATGAGAAATATGTGACAACTGATACAGGTCTTATTTATCTGGACATCGTTGAGGGTAAAGGTGACTGTCCAAAAGATGGGCAGCAGGTTATCTTTCACTACACAGGCTATAATGAATCTGGGCGGCGCGTAGATAGCAGCTATCAGCAAGGCCAACCAGCAAAAACCCGCATTGGCATCAAAGGCATGATACCTGGGTTTGAAGAAGGGATCAAGTCTATGAAGCCAAGAGGCAAGTGCCGCATAGTGGTTCCACCGGAGCTGGTCCTCCTGTTGGGCCTTCAACATTCTTCAGTGCAAAGCAGTTCGAGGTCTTCGATGTTGAGCTTCTGGATGTTAAGGATTGCAATCGGCGAACAATTGCATTTTATTCTGATGTTGTCTGTGATTAACTCATCTCACAAAACTGTAAGTTTACTATTAAAAAAAACCAAGGTTCTTTGAAGCATTTACACTTTGCTGGTTGATGACCGTCTAAAATGTGATAAAAAATTGTATCACATTGATAGCTGGGACCTATTTAGAACCTCCAAGAACCTTTTTGGTAGTTGCAAATGAAACAAATAAGCTGCTACTTCTGAATTTTGAAATGCCAATCTTGAAAAAGATCGTTTCTGCAGCTGCTGACTACTGTAGATTTTTCAATAGATTTTGTAGGTATTTAGTTTCGTTGCTATAAGATTTTAATGCCTTTCCCAATGATACTTGTGCTAACATTATGTATAGTCGGCCGAGTGTGAAGGCGCGCGCACGTTCGCCATTGCCTGTCACTGACAACGTTTGACCCAAACCATGGACCTTCGACCCAAACCATCGACCGTAACCCAAATTGTCGGCCGCCCCTGCCTTCAATCATCAATCGCCCGCTCTGAGCATCATCCACACGTCTCGACCACAAGTTGCCACCTAGATCGTCGACAAAAGCTAAAAAACGTTTAAAAAAATGATTAAAAAAACAATACATAAAGCCCTTTTTTTTTCGCACACACACACACACACATAGATTTCAAATCATATATTTCCCTCCCTCCATCTCTCTCTCTCTCTCTCTCTCTCTCTCGCTCGCTCGCTCGAACTTAACATGCAATACCCGGCCACATCAGTCCATTCTTCTTTCTTCGATCCATCTCCATTTGCGATCATGATTCTAGATAGTACGGCGGGCTTCTTCTTGGAACAATTACCTCTGCTATGGAAAATCCATTTGCATTGTCAAGCGCAAGCATCACCGAGCTTCCTCCGCAGGGATAGTTTTTGGGCTCTCTTGGAATTCTTGGATACCTCCTCAGAACGGTATTCATGTAGAAATCAGCAAAATAGAATCCATGTTCGCAAAGATATACAAATTATTGTCAAGAAAGAGGTGCAGGAAGGGATAGAGATTATCATTCCATTGATCATGTGTGTCGTGGAGAAATTGTAGATCAAATTGGCCTAATCCTTGATCAGGAACAAATTCATAAATGAATACTCTTATCTCTCCGACAGTGATCACGCGCAGATCAGACAAGAGTTGATTGGAAGCAAACCATCTGCCTGCTAAGAGCTCCTTTTCTGATTTTACCCAATCGCATGTACCTATGGCAGGGCATGGTGAGAAGTATCTCACCTTCTTAAAGCCATCGTAATCGCGTCCTTTTTTCATGAGTACCATTGGGAAGGAATGCGTCTGAGCTGCACCATGTGTCTGTCTGGATGAAGAGCGGACTGTATTGGTGGCGATGTCGAAGAGCACAAAATGGGCAGTGTAGTCGTGGGGGGAACCACGATCGTTTGGGTTTAGGGTTTAGGGTTTGGGTTTCTGCAGACTCTGTTTGTCAGGTTGATGAGAGATGAGCAGGGGCCGATGTCTGTTCTGTCCGAGAAGACCACTTTGTTGAAATGCGTTAACGCTGTGTGCATTGAAGTGATCCCTCATGGTTTTAGATAACCTTTTTTCTGAGAGCTCAGAGGATGAGTATGATGATCTTGCAGCTGAGGACGAACCATCAGAGAGTCGGAAGCGAAAGCGGAAGGCTTCATGGAGTAGCTCTGAGAAAGCCTTCTTTGAGGGACTCGTGAGGAAGATGATGGACAAGTAGGAGGAATTGTGCAGGAAGTTTTTGGAAGGGATTGAGTGGCGGGAGCAGGAGCGATTGATCCGAGAAGACACATGGAAGAGGCAGGAGATGGCTCGGATCAACCGAAAGCAAGAGCTGCACGCGTAGGAGCACTCTCTGGCAGCCACCAAAGATGCAGCATTGGTTGCATTTCTGCAGAAAATAATAAGCCAAACGCTGCAGCTGCCTCATATTCCCCTCAACCGTCCTCCAAGCCTCAACAAGCTTAATCTGACGATCAAATAGAACCAATCGATCGAAACAACAAGAGATGGCCCAAGTCCGAAGTTTTGAGCTTGATCTGCCAGCAAAATTCTAGGAATCGGGCCCAAAAGGTTCATTTTGAAAGGCCATTTCTGTAGCCA
>CM055103.1:13020384-13160391 GCA_029204225.1 Diphasiastrum complanatum
TCTTCTGTCATTTTTGTTCAGTTTCAGTAATTAATCTCATAAAATACCTAGGCATCAGTTTCAGGATAGTGTTACAGAATGCAGTTTTATATCTCGTGTCAATTGCTGCTGCCAATGTAAATACCATGGGTGATCCAATGCTACACGGTTTGAATATTCACTTAACATTACAATCACAGACCAACCATTCTACATTCTGAGAGATTGAATTTATTATGTTTGAATCTGGATTTTTTTTATATATGAATCATCCAAATGTATGCATATATAAGTTTTGTTTGCAGGCTACTTGGTGGGGAAGTGTACTCAGTATATGTTACTCTTTTCCAAGAATTACGATTTGATGCTACCATGCTAGATTTTATCGTGTCTTTGGAAGAATGCCTTATTTTAAGAAACAAATTTCTATTGAACAAGGGGAACTATATTGCGGTATACAATTGAGGTTGTGTACCTGACAGGACAGACTGGCATCAACTTAGTTTTTTTTCTTTCTCGTGTGTCCTCATTTGTGTTAT
This sequence comes from Diphasiastrum complanatum, assembly GCA_029204225.1. Taxonomy (NCBI): domain Eukaryota; kingdom Viridiplantae; phylum Streptophyta; class Lycopodiopsida; order Lycopodiales; family Lycopodiaceae; genus Diphasiastrum; species Diphasiastrum complanatum. The sequence continues at coordinate 13,020,903 of CM055103.1, forward strand.
GGATTGGAGTTGAACTGCCAACCTCAATATAGAGTGAAGTCAGTCCTAACCAACTTGCCTTTTATTGGAGGACGACATCAATTTACTTGCAGCTAGTCTCTTTGTGCATCATGAAATGCTGGATAACCACAAACTTAAGTGGATCATATAGTTGCTGGTGTCTTCAATGTCAGAAACATGGACTGTATCCGGATGCAGACATTGCTTTATAATTCATTTTTCTGATATAAATAGGTTGATGGTGATATCTTTTGATACCTATTAATTTGAATAAGTGCTAGCTGTACTCAACAGGCAACTCAAGTCTCATGATGTGATTAATTCCTGGGAAAAGTATTTCCATAGCAGAAGAGGCTTGTAGTATAAAAAGTGCTTCTCACAGACTAAGTTTCCAGATAGGATCCGTAAGCTTTCTTCAAATCTATATATTGTAATCTCATTCAAATACAGTGAAAGCATTTCACACTCGCAGAGCAATACAGGAGGAGATTATTAAAGTGAGATAAAGAATATCACAAAAGCTTTGCAGTTGTATCAGACTTGCTTGGTATATCTACAAAGCAAAAAAATGGGGAGAAGCCTAGTTGCTAGCAAAATGTATATAAACAGAGATGGGCCAAGCAAAAATCACTTTTCAGAGATAAATAGGAGTCAGTCTGAACTGATAAAGTTATGCTTAGCTTATGTCATTCAGTTGAAATTGAGCAACTGCATAGAATGCTCATTGCCTCCAAAAAATAAGATCAAAGGTGAAACTCTGTACATCTTTGAGATATGTACCATAGCATCCTCTTTTTCCGTGTAAAAAAGCTGACGTGCATTGTGATTTTTGAAGCCCGGTTGCCCTCTTTGGAAAGTTCATTGAGCCCAAAACAATGGCTATGTGTGTGTGTGTGTGTGTGTGTGTGTGTGTGAGAGAGAGAGAGAGAGAGAGAGAGAGAGAGAGAGAGAGAGAGAGAGAGAGAGAGAGTTTGATTTATACAATGGGAACATAAAATCATTTTCACATGACCTTCTGCGCAGAAGGTGCATCTAAGAAAAATTTTATGGCCAAAGAGGAAAACAAAAAAGTAAAAAAGTTTTCACGCCCTGAAAGGTCACCTCCTCCGCTGTTCCGCTGTGAGAAGGGCCTTCTAGCTCGGGCTACCGCCCTCGGCCGAAGGCCCTTCCCGGACGGAACGTCCTTGGAGGGTGACCTTCCTTCCCCCCCTCGTAAAAACATCTTTGAATGAAACTAAGCTTAGGCTAAGCACTCTAGTAGTACCAAAAACCAATAAAGAAGCCATAAAGTGGCATTGACAAACAATATCATAGATCAACAAAACTGCATCAAATAGTAGTAGAGCTATATAGCAAATATTGTGTCACATTGGAGTTGGAAAGGCAAGGATAGATGGTGTTGAAAATGAAGAAGTGGAGCTCGTGGATGTTGGAAATGGAGAGCGTCTTCCCCTCGTGCACGTGTTGACGTCTCCTAGGGGTCGTGAGTCTCGGTCTTGAAACTGTACATTGTCGTCGATCCCTATGTTGATTCTTGTCTCATCCTTTGATAATTTCTTGGTCTCAATGTGCCTTGAGAAAAAGGAGGTAACCAAGGGTTGATTGTCTTGGCGTCCATGTTGGTCATTTTGCTATAGATCTTTGTGTACCAAAAACATCTCTTGCTTGTATCATGATGGCACCGTGGGTTCTTGTACGAAATAACAGAATGCAATGCGATTGGAAGATCATGGAAAAGAAAATGGTAGTGCCCCGTAATCTCATAGAGTAGTTAGTTGGGGTTTGACTCTCGGCTTCCAATTGGTTGGGTGGTTAGTCCTTTTGGTGCATTGGCAACAAGATCTAGAGGGTCTTCACTTGGCGATCCTTATAATGGTATAAGAGCTTGGCTTTGCATCAATCAGAAGGTGGAGTTGTTTTTTGTTTTTTCTTAGCTTTTTGGTATTACCTCCTTGATTTTTATTTCTTGGTGGTGGAATTGACCTCCAAGTAAGTGGCTTCTCTGATTCTTGATTGCTTTCAGCCTAATGATCAGTGTTATGGAGTTTCTTCATTGATAAAGCTGGAAATCGTTTGATTTTTAAAGGTTTTGAATGGTTTTTTGAATAGTATTTAGCTTGAAATTCATGGAATCTATTGTATATAAAAGTTTTTTAGGATTGTACTTGCTATTTTACAGTCATTGAGATAGGTTGTAATGATTGCATGTTGGTCATATGGTCAAGATCAGATTGCTTCACCTCCTTTGGAGGTCTTCACTTTGCAAAAAAAATCTCCAGGAAGTGTCGGCGCTGCTCCCACCATAACCCTGTCTCTGATTTAGTTTTTCTTTTATTTTTTCAACAAATTGCGTTAAAGAGAGTAATATTAGCTTATAGTCATTGAGAGTGATAACTCTTGTTACAAAAACTCGAATAATTAAAAGAAGTTTTCTGATGAAGATTCTAGGATTGATATCCTAAAAAATATCTACAACTACCTTTTGTTGCAGTTATTACAACCGCCTCATTATAGTTAATGCATATACAAAGTGGGCAGACTGTCAACGCGAAGTCGTTGGGTCGGATTTTAGACCGACAATGTCAAAATTTACAAGTATCAAAAACTGTACAATGACTTAAAAAATACCTGTATTTATTTTCCAGAACCAAGCCTTGGGAGACTCTTTCAGCCCATAGAGTGCCTTGTGAATTTTCCACACAAGGTGTTGCTTTTCGCTCAGCTCATATCCTTCTGGTTGTGACATAAAGATTTTCTCTTCAATGGTCTCGTTGAGAAAAGCGGTCTGGACATCCATTTGATGGACTTCGAGATCTGCTGCAGCTGCAAAGGAGAGTAGCAAACAGATCGAAGCATGCTTGATGATTGGGCTAAAGGTCTTGGAATAATCCAGATCTGGAATCTGGGAATAGCCTTTGGCGACCATTTTGGCTTTGTATCGATGCAGCCTTCCTTTAACATCATATTTCACCTTGAATATCCATTTGCATGCAATCAAATTTCTCCCCTTTGGTAGCTCAGTGATTGTCCATGTTTGATTCTCTATAAGAGAATCGAATTCAGTATCCATCGATTCTTTCCATTGATCAGCATCATGTGTAGACATTTCCTCTGAAAAAGTATTTGGTTCTTGCACAAAGTAGCAGGCTGCATCGTCCATAAATCTGGATGGAGGTTGTCTCGGTTGATTTGATCTTCTTGGCTGAATTTTGACCCCCTACTGTTCAGGCTCATTTTTTGAGTTTGTATCGATCTCTTGATTTTCGATCCTAGAGTTTTTTTCGATACATGGATCGAAAATTTCTTTGATACCTGTATTGGAAATCTCCTTCCTCGTGAATGATTTTTCTGTTTCTAAATTGTAGAACTTGTATGCCTTGTGGTCTGGAGAATAGCCAACGAAAATTAATTTCGAGCAGTGGCAATGCAACCAAACACTTTGATATTCTTGAGTGATGGTTTTGATCCTATCCACACCTCATAAGGTGTCTTGCCATTCAGGGCTTTGGTGATGGATCGATTTTGTAGATAGGCAGCTGTTGAAACAGCTTCTGCCCAAAATTTTTTCGGAAGAGAGGCATGGGCCAGCATGCTCTTGGCACTTTTGATGAGTGTCCGATTCTTCCATTCAGCTACACCATTGGACTGAGGTGAGTAGCTCGTTAGGAATTGTTGATGTATTCAGTTGGCCTTGTAGAACTCCTTAAATTTGGTGGAGATAAATTCTCCCCCTCCATCTGTGCGTAAAGCTTTGATCTTTCTCTGGGTTTAATTTTCAACAGATGCCTTGAACTATGTGAAGAAATTGAATGTCTCTGATTTGTTCTTTAGAAAATAGATTACAGTCCTTCAAGAGAAGTCATCAATGAAGGTTAGGAGGTATAGAGCTCTCCCTTTGGAAGCAGTCTGCATCGGGCCACAAATGTCGCTATGTACAAGATCTAGCAGGCCTTTGGAAGTATGAACTAAGTCAGAAATGAAAGGACTTCTAGCATGCTTGCTGATTATACAGTCACATGGAAAAGTTGGCTTCCTGATAGAAGACAGATCTTGTACTAGTAGTGAGTCGACATTTGTTGAATACTATTGAAGTTCAAATGGCCTAATCTAAAATGCCAAAGCATATCAACTGATTCAGAAGTTGAGGTGTGAAGAGCTTGACTGTTGGAAGAATAACAGTGGCTGAGTTTGTAGAGATTGCCACTCCTCCCGAAAGCTAAAATTCTTTGAGTTTTGTCAAGAATGGTGCAGTCAGTTGTACCGAATTCAACCCTTCGACCTGAATCAATGATTCTACTAATTGAGAGTAGATTCTTGGTCATATTTGGAACATGGAGAACGTTGGACAACAACTTGACTTCACCTTTCTGAAATTTGATTCTGACTATTCCTTCACCTTGATCGAATGTGACGAGTTGTCTCCAAGTTGCACAACTCTAGAGTGGGTGAGAGATTTATAATTTTTGAACTAGTAATAGATTCATAATAGCATCGGTATCTTCAATGACTGAGCCAGTTGCAGTCATCTGCTCCATAAGATTTTGAAAGATGTTGATATGGCTCGAAACACTTGTTGCTTCAAACATTCTCAAGGTGAAGAATTTCTTCCGCAAATGGAGTTTGGAGGAGACGTCCCTAATATCGTATAGTGTTTTTAGGATGTCCCATGCATCCTTAGCAGTCTGAATAGCTCTTATGTGACTATTTTGATTTTCCTTGATGTTGAGAGTGATCATGGCAAAGCCTTGCTATCTTTCAGCCTCCATTTGGTGATAGTGGCTGCATCACCTTCAGGTTTAACTTCTATGCAACGATGTCCCACAGTTCCTTGGCTAGTAGTATGGCCTTCATTTTGAATTTCCAGAGATGGTAGTTGCTCCCATCAAGTTTGTCGATTAGATAAGAACTAGTAGATGAATCCATTCGGGTTGAGTGAGATCGTTGGTGGAAACAACGATTTCGAAATACTGTTGGCTGCGTGCTTGCTAGAACATCTTGATAGAAACAAGACTTGATAATCTGCAATGAAATGCAGCTTACTAAACTGCCCGCTCTGATACCATGTCAGAAATTGAGAGGTTAATTAGCGGAAGTTCGAACAGGTGCATGTAGGATCGAAATGCCACAAACAACAACAAAATATTCAAACTAAATGATTTAGACAATTGCACAATTAAACAATACAGTAGTAGGACTAAAAATTTGCACTCTGATTAATATCAAACAGAGAGTACAATGCTTGAAGTGATAACTTTAGCTTACAGTCTTTGAGAGTGATAACTCTTGTTACAGAAACTCGAATAATCAGAAGAAGTTTTTTGATGAAGATTCTAGGATTGATATCCTACAAAATACCTACAACTAGCTTTTGTTGCAGTTATTACAACCGCCTCATTACAATTAATGCATGTACAAAGTGGGCGGATTGTCAACGCGAAGTCGTGGGGGTCGAATTTTAGACCGACAATGTCGAAATTTACAAGTATCAAAAAATGTACAAAGACTCAAAAAATACTGACTCGAAAAATATAGAATTTTTTGAGTCGATCCGATATTGAAGAATTCTACAAACAATTCAATTCTAAATTTCATCGATCCTCTGTTCAAAAATTCGAGCCTTCTGATTCTGGTTTTTCAAGATGCTCATTATTGAATGGATTTGAGGTTGAGCATCGAATTCCAACATAACCAACATCATCAAGGGAATAAGCATCGAGATTGACATTTGTTTCTTCAAACTCACCCAAAGCATCATCATTATCAGAGGATGATATAATATCCTCTATGCCTCTAGATCTCATTTCAGTCAAATCAACCTTTAGCTCCATTGAACGTTTTCCAGCCTGTCCAACTAGCCTGGCTATTCTTCGACCAATAGAAATTTCGTCTTCAGGGTGGCATTGTTTCGATACAACTTTTTGTCGTGCTTGTTTTTTGCCTCCAAATAGAGTTGGAGCTGAGGATGGTGCCGGTTGTGTCTCAGAATATAATACCAATTCTGTTCTTGCCAACTCGCTAACTACAGCCGTGGCAATTTCAGTTGTCTCCATCATTGTTTCTTCATGTTTCTGCATCATTTCATGCAAGTTATGCAATGCAATCATCCCATTGAGTAATTTCCCATGATATCTATGTAATGCACCAGTTGAGTCATGAAATTTGGGTGCCTCGGTATAATGAACTGTATTCGCGCAAGATACAACAAAATGGCGTTCTTCACCATTAGAATCTCGGGTCATAAATTCAACTCTTTCAATCAACATTGTTTCCGGCATTATAATTGCTCGGACCACACCTATAGTTTCAACATCTTCCATTGAAAAACCAGGCTCACCAACAGATACTTTGGAGACAACAACGAAGAATTTCATGTACAATGGAACTAGGCTTCTGAACAATTTTCCATGCCTTTGTAAAGAAAATTAAATTTGCATCACCAATGGGCATGAGGACCGTTTCTTCTACTGCATAGAATGCCTGCACACGTTCATTAATAAACAATATTAGTATGAGAAAGTGACAACATCAATTTTTAAATATATGATAGTATATATGATAGTATATATATGAAAGTATATATATGAATTTATGATAGTATATATGCATGAATATATGATAATTCAAGTTTTCTAAAATAGTGTATATATATAGATATGACAAAACGAGAGAGTCCACCCGCCGCGGTGGGTTAGCTCTCTCTTTCTTTCTTTTTTAGTTAATACACACACACACACATATGTGAATTTTTCAAAGGATCAAATTTTTGCAAAGGATCAAATTTTTGCGAAGGACCGATCTTTTCCAAAGACACGAATTTTTCCAAAGACTTGATTTTTTTCAAAGACTCAAATTTTTTCAAAGACTCGAATTTTTGCAAAGACTCAATTTTTTGCAGAGACTCAAATTTTTGCAAAGACTCGAAGTTTTCCAAAGACTCAAATTTTTGCAAAGGATCAAATTTTTCAACCTTTGTATATTTTCGACCCTTTATATATATATATATATATATATATATATACTAGTTGTGAGTGCCCGTCGTTGATGGGCAATGGCGGCCGATCTAGGTGACGGTCGATGATCTGGAAATTCATATGTCGTTGACGGACGATAACGACCGATCTAGGTGGCGGCCGATCTAGAACTCAAACCTGGCAAATTTGCAAGTCCTTTTGGTACTAAAAATCTAAAACTGCAGATTGAAAGCCTTGTATATGCAACAAAATTTCCTAGTCTCTGTAGACAATATATTGACTGTGTAATGTACAAATGGTTCCTGAATATTGACTAGCTGCACAATATGGGGCTAGGGTTTTTGGGTCTGTAGGGTTTTTGGATAGGGTTTTGGGTTAGGGATTTTGGATTAGGATTTTTGGATCTATAGGAGGCCGATCCGATTGGTATTGAATGGCTTTGGACCACATGACTTCTATACGAACAAACTTTGCAAGTCCACAATACCTTAGTGAACATGTCGATACAGTCTTTTTGGCCCAAAAAGATCCTAAGGCTATTTCATATGCGATAGTGCTCATTTGAAGAAGAAAATGAGTTGTTTTGGTTAGTGTTGACTCATCAGTGGCATGGACAACTTATACAATCAAAATATCATGCTTAACAGTATAAAGAATTTCACAAAGCTAATTCAACATATATGGTGGAAAGAAGCATAATCACGTACAAAAAGTTCATATATGTATCTGTATTGTTTTCAACTTTAAGCTTTTGAAGAGTATACGAATGTGTGTACCATCTTGAAGTTGTGTTTGTTGCTCCACTGTTTGCAACCTCAGCTTCAGCTCACTATTTTCACTCGTGAGTCTCGTTGAATCTCTCTACAAAAGTCATGTGAGGTAATTGAGATACACCAAGGAGTATGCATGAAATAGAAAGTGAAAGCAGACCAAACGTTCGAGCCAGCAAATTGAAATAGACACTCACCTACAACATTGTTAGCTGAGCAGATAGATTAGTAGCTTCACCTTGCAGAGTCTGCACCTTGCACTCGAGTTCTGGAATATAACTCATCTTTCTTTCTTTTGAGCATCCCTACACATGGCTAAAATCCTGGCAAACAATTCAAGATGCTAAGAATATGCAAAACACCAATTCTCAGGCCTGTGAAATCTGTAGTTTGTGAACATTGAATGAAATTGTAATTGAAACTCTCTAATTGTGTGTAGTTTTTCTATGAATCTACCCCAAGAATCTGAACTATGATGAGTCCCCATCTAGCTAGGCAACACATTAAATCCCAAATGATCTAGCCAATGTTTAATATGCTCATGATGTAGCCGTTTATGCTTTAATTCTTGTGGCTGTAGATAGAAAACCTAAGAGAGAAAGATAAAGCCAGAAAGATCACAATCAAGAGTTTCTAGCACAAATGTAGTTATATTAAACAAATACTACATAGAGTGCAAATTTTACTTGTGCTCTTCTTCAAACCAAGGGACTCCCTTGCGCCGCTCTTGCTCCTCTGGCATTGCCTTACCTGCCACTTCATTGTCTGCTTTTCCCCTATTGCGGCCCATTGCTTCTGCCCTAGAACAACAAACCCTTCCTTCAGCTCATAGACTCCACCTTCTGATGCTCCTGGTTTTGAAAGATCATAATCAGGAATCACTACTTTGTTGGCCTCGATCACCTTCACATCTTCCGCTAGGGTTGCGAAGTGGCTTCCAATCTTTGAGGGTTTTTTTTCATGCCTCATGGCTGCCACTGCTTTGCACCGATCCCGCGCATCTCTCTGTCACATGTAGCCAGGGCTGATTCAAATAGTTTGTCATCCTGGCGGCTCCATGAGAGAAGAAAAACTGAGCAAGGGATTGCTCTTGTTGAATGAATGGGAACAACATACCTTGTCACTCGCTTTGAAACTATAGTCATTTTCTTCTGCTCTCAACTATGGTGGTTGCTGTATATCAAAATTGATAGCAGTGAGGTGAAAATTAAAGAAAGCAATCACAAAGATTTTCAGCGTTTTTTGGGTGCAATCGGAGGCTGACAAACTAAGGATTAATCTCAGTAGTGCCCTTGTTACGGCCGCAGGTTGTTATTGAGTGTTTTAGACAGCAAATCATGCTCTGATTTTAAAAAAGAGAGGACGCTTGAATGCTTTCAAGCCTCGGCCCATAATCGTTGCTTAGCTATTGATTTCATGATGTATTCTTGGTTGAAAAACGTGTGCAAATAACCAGGACCGTAGTGATTTAGTTGCTGCAAGTTTCCAACAACCATATTGCTGATTTCTAGTTAGGTCTTTTTGGTTTATGAAGCCTTGAAAGTCTAGAATCTAACTACAATTGAGCAGCAACTGAGGCATACTGGTTTTCTAGCAATTATTGCATTGAAACCCATGTTATTGATCTTAGGGACACCTGAAATCCCAACAAATACGGCCTACATATTTGATTGGAATATACCTATCTATATATGATGAAAAACCCACATGCATCAAAGAGAGAAGAAAATAATTAATGGCAAAACTATATACAATGATGCAAAGCGATAGATCAAACAAATTGAATAGTAGAGAGGTAGATCTAAGAAAGTAATGGCGAAGCTATGTATAATGAAAAGATGCCCTCTTGGATCAACGCTGCCTACGCTGCTTGGATCAAATGCTCCTGCTGTCTGGATCAAATGCTCCTGGACCAGCGCTGCCTGGATTAGATGCCCTGAAGCGCGCCCTTCTGGATCAGCATTGTCTGGAGAGAGAGACCCGATCGAGAGAGAGAGAGAGAGAGAGAGAGAGAGAGAGAGAGAGAGAGAGAGAGAGAGAGAGAGAGAGAGAGAGAGAGCGCACGCACATGGGAAAAAAAAATTTGAAATGTGTTGTGTGCTTAAAAAAAAAAATAGACTTGTAGGTTTTGTTATTTTATCATTTTTTTAAAACGTTTTTTAGCTTTTTTTCTTTGCAAAAATGTGACGTCTTTTTACGGGTAGAGCGTGACATTTTTGGCGGCACAGGGTTAATCTTTTGACGGCAACCCTTACACTCTCTCTCTAAAAAATATATATACATACATATGTGTATACATATATACATATACACACACACACACAAATATATATATATATATATATACACATACATATATACACACACACACACACACATATATACACACACACACACATGTGTATATATGTATATATGTATATATATACATATGTGTACATATGTATGTATACACACACACACACATGTGTATATATGTATATATGTATATATGTACATATGTGTACATATACATATATACACATATGTATAAATACACACACACACACACACACACACACACACACACACACACACACACACATATATATACACATATGTATATATACTAGTAAAGAGTGATCGTCGTTGACGGGCAATGGAAGCCGATCTACGTGGCGGCCGATAATTTGGATGATGGTCGATCTCGCACATCTTGCATCTCGAATATCAAACATTTGAGTCTTTGGAAAAATTCGAGTCTTTGGAAAAATTAACGTCCTTGAAAAAATTCGAGCCTTTGAAAAAATTCTAGTCTTCGGGAAAATAAAATCGAGTCTTTCGAAAAATTCGAGTCATCAAAAACATTCGAGTCTTTTGAAAAATTCGACTTGACAGTACAAAGGTCTTTCAATCCTTTGGAAAAATTCGATCCTTTGGAGTTAAAGATAGTGAGTTTGAACATTCATGAAAATGGTAGGCCAAGATAGAAATTTGAAGAATTGAAAAAAGAAAAAAAACAGTTTTAGGTAGTCAAAAATTTTTTTTTGTTCATGATTTATGGGTAAAACTTTGGTAATTCATGGGCAATGGACGGCCGATGGCCGGCGATCTAGGTGACGGCCGGTTTAGGAGGAAAGCCAATGGGTGGCCGATATATGTGTGTGTATGTACGTGAGTGCATGTGTTTATGTATGTGTATATTCGTGAGAGTGCGTATATCTATGCATGTGTATATTTGTGAGAGTGCGTATATCTCTATATCTGTGGTTAAACATTCTTGAAAATGGTGGGCCAAGATAGGGATTTGAAGGATTGAAAAAAAGAAGCAGTTTAAGGTAGTCAAGAAAATTTTCATGTTCATGATTTATGGGTAAAACTTTGATAATTCAAAATAAATAAGAAAGCCATGTAATATAGATTATTGGCTAAAGTTTAAAGCACATCGAAGTGTGTAAAGAAAATTCAAACTTCAAATATTTGAATTTAGAGAAAGATATTTGAATTTAGTGAGTGGGAGGGAGGGGGTGTGGAATCTTTTTGGGGCCCACCCCTCAATGCACACAATGTGCAAATGTATGGGGATATGCACTTTCCCCATACATGCATCCCCCTCCCCCTCATTTTTAATTAAGAAAGTGTATTCATGGGTGCACCCATACACATGCACAAAACTATACATAAGTTTAAATATATATATATATATATATATATATATATATATACATATGTGTAATTTGACAAAAGGGCTCTCGATTAAGTGAAAGGGCTTAAAACGCTTGATAAAGGATTCTTTCAAAATTGACCAGTCAATCTTTTCATCACGATCAAGGTTGAAAAACCAATCACGTGCTTTAGCGATCATGGTCATCGAAAACAGTTGGACCATAGCTTCGGGAGATGTTTCATCATACACATCACATGCATTCTCAAAGATTTGCAAAAATCTTTGAGGGTCCGAACTACCGTCAAACTTTGGTAGATCTAGCTTGGGTGTACGTCTTTCAAAATAAGCTCCGTGGGTAGCAGGAACTCCATTAGGGTTGGTTCTGACCTGTGAGGGCTCAGCACCAGAAAAATGGGGTCGTGCGCGTGAAGACTCTGCTCTATCAGGTTCTTGTCCATCGAACGAGTTTGTTGATGGCTCCTGGAGTTCGGCCCGCATTCGGTAGAACCTATGGCGTCTGATTTGTTCAACTACAGGGGACCTGGCCTGGTATGGATAATCGTCTAGGATTTCAGAGTCATTTTGGTGGTCCATTGGATACTGGTGTGTGTTTTTTTTTATTGTTTTGGATTTTCCAAGTTTTTTGGTGTTTTTGGAAATTTTTGTTTTTTTTTTTTGGATTTTTGCGGTCCCTACTGTTTACAGTGGATGCGGTCCCTAAGGTTTACGGTCTACGGTCTGGTTGCGGCTATTTGTGGGTGTTTGTGGTTAGTGATGATTTGTGGTCTGGTGCGGTCAGTTGCGGGTTTACGGTGTCCATGTGTTGCGGTGAAGGTTGCCGATGGTAGTCATAGGGCGAATAAGTGCGATTGGATGCGGTTGGGCACTATGGCTTAGTGGTGACTACGTTGGTGACGGTGGACGGGTGGGGTTGAATGCAGTGGTTGCGGTTATTTGCGGGTGATTGCGGTCAGTGGTCGATGGCAGTTGATGGTGGCCGAGGGTAGTTGTAGGGTCATATGATTGCGGTCTGTTGCAACTGTGGATGAATGCGGTTGTAATGTGTCTGTTTTGCGGTGGGCTATTGTACCTACCGGTTACGGTGGAATGGATGTATGCAGATTATTACGTGTGAAGGAATGACGTGAGTGGATTGTGGTCGCTACGGTTCAAGACGGCTGGTGCAATATCTGGAATTCAGTTTCTACTGTTGGAAGAGTGGAGGTGTGTGACTGCGGTTCTGACGAGAGCGGTGGTGCTGGTGTTGGTGATGGCTACGGCTCAAGGCGATCACGTAGTGGTTTGCGATGGCTATGACTCAAGGCAAATACAGGCCCGTGTCGTTGCTCTCGTTTATAGCGGTGCAGCTTGTATGTCGTTTGATTTGACAGAAAGATTGTCGTTAAAAAGGCTAGTGGTCGAGCGTGAATCTGGTCTGGTTGAGATTGGAAGAAATCTGTTCGGTCGAGATTGGACCCAGACTCTCTGGTCGAGAGTTGAGCAAAAACTCTTCTGTCGAGATGTGATAAGATCTCGTCGGTCGAGAGTTGAGAAATTGCTTTGGTTGAGATTGAGAATCTCTTTGGTTGAGATTTAAGCGTTGGGTTTTGGCTAAGATTGAATAGAGCACTTCGGCTTCGGTTGAAATGTGAAGGAACTCTTCGGCTGAGATTAAGACTGAAGGCTCCGGTTGAGATTTGAAGGTTGCCTTCGGTCGAGATGTAACTGATGGCATCGGTCGAGATGTAACTGATGGCATCGGTCGAGATCTAACTGAGGGCGTTGGTCGAGATCTGACTGATGGCGTTGGTCAAGATCTGACTGATGGCGTGGGTCGAGATCTGACTTATAGCGTCGAATTTCACGGGGCACTGTCGGTTGAGATTTTACTGAATGGCCGTCGATTGAAATTTGAGATAGGGCACCGTCGGTCGAGATCTGACAGTGGTCGTCGGTTGAGATGTGACAGTGGTCGTCGGTTGAGATTTTACTGAATGGCCGTTGGTTGAGATTTGAGACAAGGCACCATCGGTCGAGATCTGACAGTGGTTGTCGGTTAAGATGTGACAGTGGCCGTCGGTTGATATTTCATAGGGCACCGTCGGTTGAGGGCGTCGGTCGAGATCTGACTGATAGCATCGGTCGAGATCTGATTGAGGGCCGTCGGTCGAGATTTCACAGGGCTGTCCCTTGAGATTGTACTGAGGCCGTCGCTTGAGATTGGACACGAGCTCTCCGGTTGAGATTTCAACACAAGGGGGGCTCTGGTTGAGATGTGATCGTGAGGGGACGAGCGAAGCGTGGACAAAGTTGCGGGTTTCTGATGTAGAAGGTGTTAGAGTTCAATGGGCAACGGTGCCAAATGTTTACTGATTCACTGATCCAGAGAATCTGTTTACTTACGGTTCTTTTACTTCTTGCTCACAACTTCTACGACTTGGTATACTGCCTGTTATTAGGCTTCAGGTCATTCGTTATGTGTGCTCTTGATATTACGATGCCAAACCAGGCAAAAGTGATAGATTGTTATTGTAGTATATTTTTTGTCCTGCCTATCAGAGGACTACTCAGGGACGAACTCTCTTGAATGCACTTACATTCATACATAGATGCAAGCCAAGAACCCTCATTCACAGATCAGAGTGCAACCCAAATGAACATTCAGCATATTCTACAGCTATCTACTCTAAAAAACGAACTGAATCAGAGCCTAAGCGTTACTAAATTGAGTTACACTTGCATGAATTGACAAACAAGAAACAAGAACTAATCTACAGCATGTTAGAAGTCCAAGAATCAAGAAACCAACCAGTCTTTTGATTCTTGGACATCCCAAGAACATCAAGAACTGGATTGTAAGGAGATATGCAAGAACTACACCACAGATCCAGCCTATTTAGTTTACCTGAATGCTGGTTCCTACATTAATCCACAAACAAGAAAAGAAGCTAATCCACTCTACGAAAGCAGCAAATCTAATCCACTCTACAGTCCACCTCCACACACAAAAGGAGGGAAGGGCAAGATCATAAATGCATCACTCAAGAAACAAGAATGATTAAGGAGCTCAATGAATGCACCAAACTCGTGAAGGCTCTTCTCATTTCAGCATGGAGTTGATACAATTCACAAAAAGCTCCTCTTCACAAAGAGGAAGTCTCTTAAATAAGCAAGAGAGCTTCTTAGGTGGCATCCTAGTGGAATTTCCACATTTCACAAATTACAAGTGGAATAATGCTCTCCACTAGAGGTCACCATCAAAAGGTGGCTCACTCTACTTTCTTTAAGAGGGGTCTACTTTCATTTATTACATTTGCTTAGAAAGACTAGTTCCTACATGGTCATTTCATCTTCTGGGATTCACCACGAGGCTTACACAGTTCTTGCTTGCCATTCCTAACTAGCATTTGTCGGCTCTCATACTCGGCTCTCAGCCTTCGTTAGTCTCATCTTCTCAGAGACCTCCTCGGTCTAAGGTGAGAGGTGCTCTTGAGTTGCTCTGTTCGAGTATTTTGAGGATTCGTCAGAATCAATATATATATGTACATATACATATATATACATATACATATATATATACATGCATACATATATATATATATATATATATATATATATAAACTTATGTACAGTTTTGCGCATGTGTATGGGTGCACCATGCATGCTCTTCCTCTCACCCATGCATACACATTTTTTAACTAAAAATTTCAAAAAAAAGATGCATGGCCCTCATCCTCATGCATGCATGCATATATATCGAAGGCCCTAATTTTTCAAAACACAACCACCTTTTCATTAATGACCACCTTTTCATTAATGACTAAACTACACACACACACACACACTCTCTCTCTCTCTCTCTCTCTCTCTCTTTACTAGCTACCTTTTCATTAATGAATAATGGGACTCTCTCTTTGTTTCTCTTTGTATTCTCTCTCTCTTTTTGTCTCTCTCTCTTTGTGTGGCAGGCGCTCTCTCTTTGTGTGGATCGCAAGTGGCGGGCAACCTGTTGATGTGGATCGCGAGCGGGATGCACCTGCTGCTTTGTTAGACAGGTGCTCAGGAGTGCCAAATCAAACAGCTTAATGGCCACTACTCTGTTGGATGAGAGTAGATTCCGTGTGAGAACAAAGTACGTAGTGCGTATGAAGCTGAACATGGCAAATACACAAAATGCCATCATCTAGATTCATGTACTCCAGTTTAGATAGTAACTGTGTAGCTCACGTACCCAACTATTTCCTCTCCGGAGACAAAAGAATAAGGTCCTTGAGATCTTCCAAAGCTTGCAGATGTCAGAGAAAGTTCTGGGTCAGCGGATTATCGAAGACGTAGATCTGTCCAAACAAGAAGTTTTTTTACATCATTCTGAAAGTCGCTTGCGTTGAACGTTGTAATGGGTATGGAAGATGGTATCTGGTCCTAAATCTGATTGTGGTAGGCATGTCGTCTGTGACATCGGTATTATACATCCTCTGCCACTTGATTACTCTTAACACCCAGGCAACTCCTCATCACACACACACACGTACCTCCCACTGGAGCCCATCACACAGTCATAGCATCCACAGAATCTAGACAAATCAAACAGCTTAATGGCCACTACTTTGTTGGATGAGAGCAGATTCTGTGTGAGAACAAAGTATGTAGTGGGTGTGAAGCCGAACGTGGCAAATACACAAAGTGCCATCATCTATATTTATGTACTCCAGTTTGGATAGTAACTGGGTTGAGAGGAAACGTTTTGTACCATATATTCATATATGGAAAGAGCATCATTAAGTTGCAAGAGAGCACGTTCAACGATGAACCATAAGATATAAGAAGAGAATACACAGCAAGGCCTGCTGGGAGATTTTTGTCGTTGCAATAGAACGAGAGTAAATCCAGTAAAGCACTTGCAAGCAATTTGTGGCATTTGATTCTCCAGTCATGCAGCCAACGTCCCAGAGTATCTTTCACACTTCCAAGAATGTTCGTCAACACCTTGCACGTGCTTGCATCAAGATTACAACCTTTTTCTAATTCAGCCCAGGAGATAAAGTCCAGGGCCAAATCGTCCAGATGAGCCAATACTTCAATCACAAAGGAGGAAGTAAAGTATGCCTCCGCATAATAAAGAGCATTCTAATCTTCATATCCAAGTCTTATATGTTTTATATGTTTGAGAGTATATGCAATCCTCTTAGTTGCCTCAGACCTAGAGCTGTAATCATTCTCGTTGCCATGATGAATATGACCAGTCTCCTATTGTTTATTCTCATGTTCGTAGCTATCATTCCTAGCATGATAAAAACTCTTAGATTGATTCAAGAATTGTGGTAAAGACTCTACTTCATTGACCGCACAGCCCACGATCAAGGAACAAATGTTTGAGATTCTTCTCGCGTGAAAGACAGATTCTGGATAAAGATTCGCTTCAATTAGATGAGGACGCTCTTCTTTAAATAATTGACTATTGCTCCACATTGGAAAGGTAAACTCTCGGTCAAGTTGGGACTAGATTACAAAGTCATCTTTAGGTCCTTCAGTCCTCTTTAACATCTACTTATCACCAATCGCACCTTGAAGAAAAATGGAACAGGCAAAGCGCAAGTGACCTAACCTCTCTCTCTCTCTCTCTCTCTCTCTCTCTCTCTCTCTCAAAGTTTACATGAACCCATTGCACTTCAGGTCAAAAAAATGTTCAAAAACTTTGGGCCATCAATTTTAATGAAAGGTTCATTGTTTGTAGCAATGTCGCAAGGTGATTGTGCGCATATTGAGAACCAGAATTGGCCTCATACAAAACAACATCAAGAGCTTCAAGCTGATACCCATATTGCCCACTAAATTTTTTTAAAAAAAATAATTTTAAAAAAAAATTAAAAAATGGTGCCGCCCTGGTACCGCGGATTTTTGGGCGGCACCATAATGGCGGTACCACGTGCCACTATGGTATGTATATATATATATATATATGTATGTATGTATATATGTATACATATTTATGTATATATATGTATGTATCTATATGTATGTATATATATGTATGTATGTATATCTATGTATGTGTATCTATGTATATGTGTATGTGTATCTATGTATATATGTATACATATGTATATATATGTATGTATGTATACATATATCTGTATATATATATATATATATATATATATATATATATATATACATATATGTGTATATACCTATATATATATAAAGATATTTTAGAAAGAGAGTGTAAGGGTTGCCGTCAAAAAATTAACCCTATGCCGCCAAAAATGTCACGCACTGCCCGCAAACAATGTTCACCCATTTTACAAAGCGAAATGCTAAAAATCATTTAAAAAAAATGATATAAAAAACAACACATACAAGCTTTTTATTTATTTATTTTTGGCACAAACACACACACACACACACACACACACACACACATTTCAAATTTCAACCCCCCTCCCCCGAGCCCGCTCTCTCTCTCTCTCTCTCTCTCTCTCTCTCTCTCTCTCTCTCTCTCTCTCTCTCTCAGAAATGTGCAGCACGACAGATGAGCTATCTTCAAAGTTTGAGAAAGGGCATCTGGATTATGAATACACACATTACAGAAGCAGATGTCATTTGAGAACTCATGTTGCAATGAAAATTTTCCCTGTAGGCATTGACACAATGAAGCGAAAGACCAGAAGGAGTCAGATTCGAAGAAATGTCACGATTTGCAACAACACAGAGTTGAGAAAGTGATATGTTCCCTCTGCAATATTGAACAGCAGGTCTGCCAAAACTGCGGGACATGCATGGTAGCAAACTTTTGCCACAAGTGCGAGTTTTTTGATGATACATCTAAAGCAAAATATCACTAGGATTCATGCGGCATTTGCAGAATTGGGAGCAACGATAAATTTTTCCATTGCCAAAAATGCAGATGCTGCTATCTCACTAACCTGCAGCAAAGATATCCATGTGTCGAAAATGCCATTCATTACAATTGCCCTGTTTGTTTCAAGTACCTTTTTGACTCTGTGAAAGAATCTCAGTCATGAGATGTGGTCACACCATACATCTGGGCTGCTTGAAGGAACTGTGTCTACACTCTCATTTTGCCTGTCCAGTTTGCTCCAAAACCAGCTCAGATATGTCTCATATTTGGGCCAGCCTTGATCGTGAGGTGGCAGCAACAGTAATGCCAGAGGAACTTCGCAACAAGGTGGTGTGGATAATTTGCAATGATTGTGGCGTTTATAATGAAGTCTGTGTTCATATAATCGCTCAGAAATGTTCTAGTAGCAATTCTTACAATACAAGATAAACCAAAGGTGGGCCTTGTGTTGTGTCTTCAAGTGCTTAAACTATTTGCTTGCACATTATCGCATCTTGAATTATCTGATTTTATTCACTATTTCTTGTTCTAATAACACACATTCAACCTCATTTTGAATGAGCCTTGGTCCCTACTCCAGGCAAGGTTGGGCTTACCCCAACAAAGATAAAGAGAGAGAGAGAGAGAGAGAGAGAGAGAGAGAGAGAGAGAGAGATATGGAGAGAGAGAGGAGAGAGAGAGAGATTGTGGTGGTAGCGAGGGGGGGCGGAGTAGGGGTGGGTGTTGATAACCTCTTGCTTTTTGAATCTAAAATTTAGACCCCTAAAAACTACACACTCCCCCCCACTTCGTCAACCCTAAAAACTAAAAATCTCCTGTGTCAAGCCTAAAAAGTAAGCACACCTGCCCCCTCCCATCAACCCTAAAGCTAAGCCCACCCTGTCGTCGTAAACACCCTCCCTCCTTCACTGCTAAAAACCAAAAACTTCCTAGAGATTTGTAACCCTATTTTGGCACCAACCCATGTGTAGTTGCTCTCTCTCTCTCTCTCTCTCTCTCTCTCTCTCTCTCTCTCTCTCTCTCTCTCTTACACACACACACACACACATTACCCTATGGATCAATCCTAAATACATGCATACACTTATTATTTTACGTAAACACACCCATCCATACCCCCCATATACACAAGGGTCCCTACACACATTCCCACACACACACACATTTGCATATTTTACTATTCAAGGGATATGTCAAGCATTGGGTGCATTGGGATATTAGGTCCGTTTGTGGCCATTTGAGGCCATTTCAGCGCACTTTCGACCATTTTAGACCGCATTAGAATTGCCCGTCACCCAGATCGCCGGCCACCCGTCAATGATGGGCATACCGACTAGATTGTCGGCGGCCGTCAACGACAGGCATATCCACTAGATCATCGACCGCCACCTAGATTGGTCGTCATCGCGCTGTCAACGACACAAACTGAATTTCAAAATCATCGGTCGTCACCTAGATCGGCCGCCATTGCCTGTCAACGACGGGCACTCTTTACTAGTATATATATATATATATATATATATATATATATTATATAACATGTGTGTGTGTGTGTGTGTGTGTGTGTGTGTGTGTATATGTACTAGTAAAGAGTGCCCGTCGTTGGCGGGCAATGGAGGCCGATCTTCATAGAAATGTATTTTTATTTCAACCTTTCCCGTGAAAAGTATGATAATTTTAAAAATCCTTAGACCTTTCAAATTTTTGATAATGAAAATCTCATTTGTTTTAAACCTTTCACCATGAAAGTATGTACATGCACTTCAAAACACTATGTGTGTTGGTAAAGGATAATTTGAATTTGGAGTGGGCCCCTTAGATGCATGCATGGGGAGGAGGGACATGCATCCATTTCCCCATACATGCATCCTCCTCCCCAAGTTTTTTAGTTAGAAAAAGCTGAGGGGAGGAGCATGCATGGTGCACCCATACCCATGCGCAAAAGTGTACATAAGTTTAAATATATATATATATATATGTGTGTGTGTGTGTGTGTGTGTGTATCTCTATATATATATTTAAACTTATGTACAGTTTTGCGCATGTGTATGGGTGCACCCATGCATCCTCCTCCCCTCACTCATGCATGATCTTTTTCTAACTAAAAAACTTAGGGAGGAGGATGCATGTACTCATGCATCCTCTTTCCCTTCCCATGCATGCATATTGCATTTCCCTTGGCCCCACCTCCCCAATTCAAACGTCTCCCCCTCTTTTTGTCTCCCCCTCCCTCTCGAAGATCCATCTCTCCCTCCCTCCTCTCTCTCCCCGACGAGCTTTGGTTATGGCTGTGGGTGATGGTGCCAATCTACAGAATACACAATTGGTACTGGGCTGAATAGACTCGCAAGTGTCTTGGATAGCTTCTTGAGAATGTACAAATTCTTAACGGAGAGAGAGGGTTGTACATTAGAACTAAGAATATAGAGATTATCACTGGCGAGGCCTACATGAATATTAGAAAGGGCAAGATTATACCTGATAAAAGTAGTATTAATCTGGTCAGGGGAAGCAAAGGATGAAAGCGGCAACAGCTTGGTACAGGTGGAAGGAAAAGTCAAGTTTCTCTACATCGCAGATGAAATTGTTGATAAAGAACCTGAAGTTAGGATTAGTGTTCTTGATGAATCTACGGTAGGGCAAAGACTTGAGAGGATTTTTTTGCAAAATTGTCCTGGAGCGGGGGGAATGACTGCCGGTGAGCGAGTCAAAGAGGAGCTCAAGAAAGAGCAACACAGAGGCGCAATGACTAATTCTGTTCATTCCATCACATTTTTGTGAAGAACATTTCAATTCTCATGAAGAACATTTCAATTATGTTCATTCCATCACATTTTTGTGAAGAACATTTCAATTCTCATGAAGATCGTGTTGGATGACATCATCATTTTCCTTTCTGGGCATCCTAGATCGTTGCTTTGCACACCCCCTGGACGGAAGCATTTGTACATTTTCAGCTCGATTGTGATTTCTGTGCTGATTTAGTAAGCGTGGATCTTCATTTGGATTCCATTTTGCATTTATTCAGTACGTAGGGATGGCTCAGTTCGGAGAAGGTGACAAGTGTTGGATTGTTCAAGATAGGGCTGATGGTGCCAATCTACACAATCGACACTGGGCTGAATAGACTCGAGAGCTTCTTGAGAATGTACAAATTCTTAACGGAGAGGGAGTACATTAGAACTAAGAATAGTTATGAAGTTACGAAGGTTTTGGATAAGGATGTCAAGGGTGGTGATCTAAATAGGCCCCACTCACCAAATCAAAGCCTCAGGTGAAGGAAGGCGTCAAGACTATTTCGTTGGTAGAAAAGTTTCATTGGGCCACGGGAGATTTACTCCACTTTACTGGATGAGAAAAGATGGAAAGGTTTCACTCAGAGCTGTGCGCAAGTAACTAAAAAGATTGGCAGAACTTTTTCCATTTTTGATGGAGCTGCCACAGGAGTAAACTAGCAGTTGGAGGAAATTAAGCTGATTGTGCAGAAATGGAGATTCAACAGTTGGAACGACGGTCACTATTCCACTATGAGTCGTATAACTTTTCTATGCTCATACTTCCATCTTGAGACAAAACTTGCCTTTACGCAGTTACCCCCTAATTCCTTCAAGGAAGGAGATTTTATCAGTTTGTTCCATCGTGAGTAATGAGCATACTTTAGATGATCAGAAATTGAAGGGGCTTTAGAAGAGGAATCACCGAGAAGGCAGAGATGGAATATGTGAGTTTATTGGGAGATGTAGAGCGAAGAGTTTGAGTTCTGGCGTGCAGGTGCTCATCATTATTATCTATGCATTATCATACACATAATGCTTTGTATCTTCTGCATCATCAAGGCATCTCTCTCTCTCTCTCTCTCTCTCTCTCTCTCTCTCTCTCTCTCTCTCTCTCTCTCTCTCTCTCACCAATAGCAAGCTGCTTTGGGGATTCGGGATTCAGCAGCGCAGTTCACAGCCCTCAGCGAGCCTCTGCCATCTCCGAAATGTTGGCAGTGGTTTTTTGCTCTCTCCCCCGATTCTGAGCAAAAGGAGCAAGCATTCTAGAGCTCCCAATTCGGTCTACAGAGTTTCAAGCAGCTGACCATCAATCATTTCCAAAGCATGCACCTACCATCACTCCTACATACCTCCACAGTCATTCCATGGAATGAAGGGACATGGAGCGCACTTCTGAGGACTGGCATTCGTCTGCAGGGGTGCTATTCGTTTTACAATTTCATTCCAATTTTTATTTCCTTTTACATCTGCTTTGAGTCTGCCAATGGCTACACCCACAGGTTTTGTAGCTGATTTGTAAGTAAAATCATTGAAGAGGAGTTTTTCACCTTCTTTTCCAATGAGTTTATAGCTGTTGGCCACTAAAATATCCTACTTAGGGTGCGGGAGTGCACATTAGCATGGCAACGATTTGCGTTTCAAAGTTGGCAATCTTGACAGTCTTGAGTAATGCGGCTAGATCCAAAGGATGGAATTTCATAGTATGTGTTCATTTAGTAGGTTTGATCCACAACAATGTTAAAAATTTGTCTGAATAGTATGTGTTCATTAGTAGGTTTGATCCACAACGGTGTTAAAAATTTGTCCGAATGATCTTATTATGAATCGATTGGAAATATACTCTAAAATCCTATTTTTTTATTGTAAGTAGCAAGTTTTGGAGGCTTCATTTTTTATTTTTTTTAGTCTAATTTTTTTTTTAAAAATTAAAAAAATAAAAATAAAAATTTGGACGCGTCCACCGTCCGCTTTCTTATATATATATATATATATATATATATATATATATATATATATGTCCTCTATATTATGAGATGAAAGGGCATTATCATTGCCTTTTCCATGATACCCAAGACACATTACGCTCTTATTTCATATGTGTTGACACACGATGTGTTGCTCTAATGATACGTGAGATTTTTCTTCTACGCTGACATACATGCCAGCAGGACCAATATGGAGATACAGGCTCCCAGCCCCAAATTACCTCCTTTTACTCGAGTAGGCATTCTAAATATTAAGAGTGATACATTATCTGAGGATGAGTCTGATAACCCATCCCATGACTGACATCATGATCAGAGGCAGCGTTTACCACTACGGTCGAGAGCTCTTCAGAGACCTTGGAGACGACGAACCCCTCCATCTTCAGCAGCATCTGCAATGCCAGGAGCATCTATCCTTTCTCATTTCAGTAGAGTCCCAGCTCTACCAGGACCTGTTATTTGATTTTCATATATGTACAGCTCATGGCATTGACTAGGATATCATTGCATCATGGTTCTATTTACAGTACCTGCATTTATGCAATGAGATCTTTTAGTTTTCATTTAGAGTTCATTGAGTTCTTTTAGAGTTCCTTAGAGATGTTAAGAGGCTAGTTTCCATTTTGAGTTTATTTTTGGAGACATGTTTTAATGCTCCTACATAGACTGTCACACTTGACATGTACTATTTGGTCTTATACGCTTGTGAGCATTCAAGCAATCTCTCTCTCTCTCTCTCTCTCTCTCTCTCTCTCTCTCTCTCTCATGCAAAGTCCAAAAAAGTCCTTTGGTTTCACCAAAAGGCAAAGTATAGAGTTTCCCAAGTAATCTTTGGCACAATGCCGAATGTAGGAAGCTAGAAGTGATTAAAAGTAAGTGGGAGAGAAAACCTTCACACTCAACACCTACATGAGGATCACAAAGAAAAAGAAGAAAGCGTATATAAGGGAACAACAACATAAATGGGATGTGATCTCATTTCTCATATACCATTTCTCATAGGGGTCTACATTTCCCTCCTCAGGAGTGTCTCCCAAAGCTATGCGCAATAATTCCATACCATCAAGACTTTTCTAATTGATCATCCTTGGAAAAATCCTTTCCTGAATGGCCACAAGACATAGTAGTTTATTCTATTCAAAAGCAGAAACCAAGACAATCTTGTGAATTACAACACCATAACTGCAAACAGCCTGAGAGTACGAGAACAGGCAGATTTTCAAATAGCTTATTCTACAGTGGATCAATTCATCGCATTGAGAGCATCGTTGAAGAAAGTTGAAAGAACCAGCAAAGCATGTATTGTCACTTCATAGACTTTCACAGAGCCTTTGATATGGTGCCAACTTCAAACTTATCGAAACATAGGGAAGAGATAGGAGTCCCAAGTGAACTTCAAGAAGTGATTGAAAGGCTCTATGTGGAGACCGTGGCAATAGTATGGACTCTTAAAGGGCTTTAGGATGGATGTTAAATAACATAAGACCTAGAAAAGGTTGCCTCTTTCCCCTATTATTTTTGGCATACACATAAATGAACTTCAAGAATGGCTATCAAGAAAAGGTAGTGGAGGACCTAAACTAGTGCATCGTGTCATTGAACTTTTACAATATGCAGATGATGCGGTACTGCTAGTGAGCATCTCCCACATTTCACAACACCAATCAGATCTACTTAAAGGGTTTGTAAAAAGTTGGGCCTTTTGGTGAGCTTGGATAAAAAAAATCTCGTCATTTTTCACTCAAGGAAAATCGTTGATCCCCACATTATACACAACGGTATTGAAATAGAAATCTTGCAAAGATACAAATATTTGGGATCAACCTCTATCAAAACCTCTTGGAATACATGCTTAAACAAAAAGATTATTGGGGCTCAAAACCATAGTTGCAGAGAAACGCATTTCGACCATAGTTGCAGTGAAACGCATTTCACGAACCGCGATTCTCCGAAACGCGTTTCAAAACGCGAAATGTGATGCAAAATATATATATATATATATATATATATATATATATATATATATAATCTTTCCCCCTCCTCGCGGCCAGAAACGCGCCAGCCGTGGAGGAGTAAAAGTTTTTTGCAGTGGGCTATCGAAGTCGGATCTTCACGTGGGAATAGTCGACAAGCATCTGCTCAGTGATACGGAGGTGGTGCATACGGTGCCGGGGGGGTCTGAGCTTCGTGGGGAGCGGAACCATTGATTTTCAATTTTTGGTCAGTGTAGGCATAATTTTTTGCAAGTGTTGACGTTGAGCTGTAGGCAACGAAATCGAGTGAAGTTTGGCTCTAGACCACCTTTCATCATGCCCATAGTAATTCCTACAGCGTCAGTTTCAGCCGTTACGGCGAGTCCAGGAAGATTTAAATGCCACACTCCAAATGCATGTGTTTTTTTGCCATTTTCACAAAATGACTTGTAGGCAACCGATTGAGGTGATGTTTTTCCACATGCCTACAGAGACTCCTGTGACCTCCGTTTTGCCCGTCTTCGTCCGTATCACAAATTTCAATTTCCATGCCTTAACTCCATGTTTCTAAGGGTTTAGGGGTGGAGCATCGTGCAAGCATATGCCTGGGGCGTGGTTTAGGCCTACACTGCACTCGTTTACGCCTGCACGCATTCCCACGCTAACGGCATTCGCCTGTTATCGCTCATACTAAAATAATTCTATCCCACGCCCTAATCCCATGTGTTTTTTGGCACTTGCTCTGATAGTATGAATTGGAATCATTGTGATGTATGCTCTGATGTTTTGAGCTCTATTTTAGCCTGGTAATGTTGTTCAATGCGGTCTATTTTCTTCTACTGAACGTTTTCTTGCTTATTTTTGTTTGCAGGTTTGATCTCATGTTGACACGATGCCGGTGCGGGGCCAAGGCCGAGGTTAATCTTACCGAGGGGGATGTGGCTAAACACCATGGCTCAGGAGTCCGCAGATGGAGATGCTTGCATTGTGGTGGGCTTTTCATAGGATCACTCACCAGGGTTAGGGCTCACTTACTGCGGGTCAGAGGGCCAGATGGGCGGACATTAGGCATATCTGATTGCCCTAGGATTTATGAGGAGGTGCAAAGATTGATGGACATGTACAAGCCCGATGGTACATCACAGGGTTCTAGACAGGGACAGGGACAGGTAGCAGGAGCAGCTACAAGCTCAAAGGCCGAGTTCACAGGCAGGCAGGCAGGGCCTACTACGGGTGCAGGGCGTAGTCCATCGCGGGCAGGGCATGGTACAGGTGCATGGCCTAGTACAACATGTTTTGGGCAGGGTTTAGGTGCAGTGCATGGTCCAGGCGAGGCCACTCTAGTTCCATCCGCAGCAGCAGGGCATGGTCCAGAGCCACGAGCGTCAGATGAGCATGTTGAATCAGTGGCAGCGGGTCCTTCTCGTCCCTCCTCTTCTTCGGCAACAGATGCACCACATGCTTCGACAGGTCCTGCCAGAGAGAGTGACACCCTCCAGAACGATCAGACACACCCACAGATCAGCCATCCTCGTGGTTTGCTAGACCATGAGCGCCATATGTACAGCAGAGAGGGGTAAGGCTAAGACAGCAGACCCTTGATCAATGCGGGTGGCAGAGAGTGTTAGAAGTAATAAATGATAATGTTAGTTTCCCATAGGTTACTTTGACCCAAAAGGTCGAGACTTGTGTAACCATGGGTTAGGTTTATTATTTAGACCATGTTAAGTCAGTTTTAGTTGAGTTGGACCCAATTTTGGTCCAGTACTAATTCGTGGGTCCAAGTAAAGTGTAATTATGTTAAGGGACCCTATCTTGACTTTTGGGGGTGCCCTATAATTAGTAGTGGGTCTTGGAAGGTTCTAGAACTTAGAGTTTGGAAGAGTCTAGGCCCTTGGAAGGCCTAGTTATATGTACTCTTTGTTCATTTGTAATTCATTCCCTTTCAAGCATTGCTACTACTTTCTCTCTCCTTGAGGGCGCCTAACCCTCTCCCTCTTCTTCTTCTTCCTCTTTTTCTTCTTCTTGTATATGGAGAATTGAATGTTAGAAGGATCTTGGCACTTTGATTTCCTACATGGTATTAGAGCCATGGATCTTTTATGCTTGATTTAGGGTGCCCTACCAAAAGAGATCGTCTTCACTTAGGGATCACAAAAAATCAGCACCTTTGCTGATTTTTTGGAGTGAAGATCCGTTTTTTTGACTCTTTTCCGTTTGCATGTGTTTAGGGTTTACTGGTGGCGCAATTTTTGCATGTGGCTAATGGGTGTTTTGTGGCAGGTATGGATGCACGATATTGAGTGATGGATGGACTGACGTTCATCGGCGATCCGTCATCAATATCTTGGTTTCTTGCCCGCTTGGCTCAGTATTCCTACGTGGCGTGGATGCCACTCGAGGTGGTGGAGCCATCACAGCCAACATCATATGGGAGGCTGGTAGAGATGTTATTGCTGACATCGGGGTGGAGCACGTGATTCAGGTTGTCACAGACAACGCTGCGAACTGCAATTGCATAGACTTGCTCATCCATGACCTGTGTGCACTTCCATGGATCAGAGAGGTATAGTTTTTTCCATTTGCTATGCAGATCTCTTCTACGGCCATGCGCCTGGTCACTTTCGTCACCAGGAAGAGGCGTGTCCTGGCCCTATTCCACACCTTCTCGTCACTGGACCTGAAGAAGCCAGCACCCACACGCTTTGTGTTTTACTTCTTGGTGCTAGAGCGATTGATAGTAGTGAAGGACGCATTGCGGCGGATGGTTTCTAGCGAGGCCTTTGGGGACTTTAGAGGCATCGCACATGCGACGTTTTTCCAGTCCACTGTGTTTGGTGATGAGTTCTGGACACACACTGAGGAGATTGTCAGGGTCCTGAAACCCATTTTCCTTGTGCTGCACCTAGTAGACTGTGAGGTTTTTTAATAATTTTTTATATTGAAAGGAGCTAAAGCGTAAACTTGGGAGTTAATGCACCTAAACTGGACCATCCTGTACCCGAAACATTCAGCAAACTACACAATCATAATGCTCTTAATTGGGGCTTTTATCTGATACCCATATTGCCCAAAAAAAAACACATTTATGAGCGTTTCTACCAAAAACCCGAAATGCATTTCGGCACGCGTTTCGGAAATCGGAGTGCAACTATGCTCAAAACTATATATATCTATTTGTGAGATTAGAAACCCAAGCATAAGTTGCTAACTGGGTTTCGAAAGAATCCGGATTCTCTTGGGTAGATCCAATGTTGACTAAGAAGCAAAAGACAACCAGCAAGAAGAATGAAAAAATAATAATAATGATAATAATTCAGATAAAATAAAATTCAAAATTTAAAATTTATAAATTTATAAAGCCCCCCACTTTTATGGACTCTATCATATTATTAATCATCTTCAACATACCATAGGCTGAAATACCAAAGATAAAACCAAAAGAATCTAAAACAGAGATTCTAAAACTTTTCTCATGATTTTCTTAAACGAGTAACCCTTATGGAGTATCAAAATGACTAGATTGCTTGACTGGTCTAGATAGGTCTAAAAAATTGCACTTATCATCACTAGTTGTACAATTAAGTTCAAACGAATCTTTGGGATAGATTCCTCCACCAAAAACTTTAGGGTCTTTACATAGAAAACTACCAAAATTAGGAAGATCAGGAACAAACAAAGTCATCAATATAGGAACTTTATGAAATTTTCATGAATACAGAGAAATGGAAGATTTGGGTAACAATTAAAGCTATATAAGAATGACAAAAATCTTGATGATATTGGCTAAAAAGTGGCAGCAATTTGAAACACTCATCAAACTGGTTCTCTATGGATGTAAGGTTTTGAACTCATTTGAAAAAACAAATTTGATTACGTATATGGGAGTTCAATTGAGGAAACAAACATGGTGAATGTTAGTTATATAACATTCCAGGATGTTTTCAGATGCTTCCTTTTCTGCACAAAGATCTGTTGATGCATATAACATTGCTCTGCATAATAATTCCTCGCACTCTGGCAGCATGATACAATACAAGAATAATTGAATAGCATGTAGAATCAAAGGTTCAGAATAAGCAAGAGCTGCTCCTCTGATGCTATCAGACAAAGAATATAGCTTCTTAGCTTTCCACATCACATTTTCGGTGTTGATTTGTAGAATCACAATTACAATAAAGATAGAAAATGATATCTTATGCATTTCCTATGCAAATAGACTTTTTTTATACTTCCAATTTCTTTATATCCGATCTAGATTTAACCACCTAGATTAGACTCGAGCTATGGTTCCTTTACCTTAGCAACAGCCTTGGGAGGATAATCTCCTTTCAACTTTGGATCTACACACTGTTTCACTTTGTCTTCACTTAGTCTTGGAGTAGCCTGGGAAGTCATCAACACATGCAAAACATCCTCATAAGAAATCTCTCATGAATAACTTATCAACCTCAAATCAAAAAGAGCAAAAGGGGATATAGTTGGTACATTGAGGGATTCACAACTTGAGGCTTCTGTATCCAAAGACTATGATGCAGAAGCTGGAAAGAAAAGCATCTATTTTAAATAACTTGCGGCCCTAAGTGAGAATAAATTGGCAGAAAAGCATAATGTAGAATCAAGTGCAGAAATGATGACAGGTTAAACTAGAGCATCCTACCCAAGTGACAAGACTTTGCTGGCCCCGGGCCATGGTGTGGTCTACCGGTTTTCTTCCTGTAAGAAGCTCAAAAAGGATGACACCAAAGCTATACACATCGCTTTTCTGTGTAAGCTGACCAGTCATTGCATACCTATTCAAGGTCATTAAACATATGTCAGTATGATCACACTTCTTTGAGCAAGTTATAAAACATTTGTCAATCTATCTCAACTACTGAAAATCTTCAAAAAAACCCTAAGGATACCAATTGTATCAAATGCATAACTAATGACACACAAAACATACATAGGAATGTCAGGTGTCACAAGATTGCCAAGAGCTTAAAGCGCGCCTTTTCTGCCTACGAGACCTTTTCTACGCCACTCATATCTATAGTGACTTTCTTCCTTGGTTTTACCAAATGAGCCACTAATCCAATGATGGCTATTCTAGAGAATATACGCCTGGCTTGTTAAGTAGAAGAGATACCTTGTATTTCAACTTCCCTACTTTATGATTAGTCAACATTATTGACATTCTACTGTTGTAACATTTGTAATGATTACGGCTATTTATGAGCCTTTATGTCTACTTACGATCGCGACTGTTTTACGGGCCTTTATGGCTGTTTCACGATTGCGGTTATTTTACGGGCCTTTACGGCTGTTTTACTATCACGGTTATTTTACGAGCCTTTACCGTTGTTTTACGATTGCAGTTTAGCACTGCAGAAGTCTTAGTGAATTAAGAGCACCGTGTATCACGAAAGATCTGAATGCCAATCAGATAGTGAATTGGTCCTAGATTTATCATGTCGAATTCTTTAGAAAGATTCAACTTGGTGTTCTCTAATAGAGAGATAGAATTGCTTAAGAGCATATAGTCATCTACATAAAGCGAAAAGATTATGTACCATGGACCATCACATTTGATATAAATATTTGATTCAGCAACATTCGATCTGAAAGTTGATCTGCAATAGACAGTCGTTGATTCGTTCAAACCAGGCTTTGGGTGCTGCTTGAGCCCATAAAGAGCTTTACGAATCTTGCAGACTTGATCTTCTTGACCTTCGACAGTGTACCCTTCGGGTTGATGCATGTATGTATCTTCATGGATAAAACCATTCTTCTACTGCTGCAATTGCCAATAAGGTTCAAATATTTGCAAGTTTGACGACAGGACTAAAGGTCTCTGTATAGTCAATACCTAGTACTTGTAAGTAGCCTTTGGCTAGGACTCTTGCCTTCCATTTCGAATCCATCAAAATTATACTTTCTTTTGAAGATCCATTTACAGTCGATGATCTTTCTTTTGATCGGTGGTTTGACAAGAGTCCAGGTCTGGTTCTTAATGAGTGACTTGTATTCACTATCCATCGCTACTTTCCACTTGTCAGAATTTGCATTCGATAGTGCATCATGAACAGTGAGTGGCTCCTCTGCTGTTGCCCAAAAAGCTTGAGGTGTATACCTCTCTGGTGGATGCGTCATTCGAGTAGAGCTTCGAACATTCAGTTGTTCATCATGATCCGACTCAAAAGAAGAATGACAAGGTGCAGAAGTGGAAGAAATCGAGACTAGGTTGTCTTCGATATTGGCAGTCGATAGTTCGATGTTTGAACCAGAAATAGATTCATGTTTCTTCATTTTCAAATCATGAATTTGTCCTCTAGGAAGACTACATCTTTGCTAATAAATGCCTTACAAGATTCAAGATTGAAGACATTGTAGGCCTTATGATCTGATGGATATCCAAGGAATATAGCCTTGTCAGTCAAATTTTTTCCTTAGGTCCGATGGGACTTGAGCGTAACATGCACATCCAAAGACTCGTAGGTGGGCTATGGATGGCTTTGTACATGATCAAACCTCCTCGTGAGTTTTGTTGTGGACAACATTAGTATTGCAGCGATTCTGGATGTAACAAGCTGTTGCGATTGCTTCTGCCCAAAATTTGTTTGGAAGATTAGCAGCAATTAGCATGGATCTTGCAGACTCGACCAGAGTCCGATTCTTTCTTTCGGCTACTCCGTTATACAAAGGAGTGTAGCTCAAAGAATATTGTCTCTAAATCCCAGATTTGCTTTACTTGTTAAGAAAAAAGATGGTAGTTTCTGGATGTGTGTAGATTACAGGGGATTGAATAAGATCACTGCAAGTACAGGTATCTGATGCCTAGGATTGATGATCTACTGGATGTGTTGCAAGGTGCAACCATTTTTAGTAAGATACATCTCAAAAGTGGATACCATCAAATACGGATTCGAGATGAAAACGTCCAGAAGTCGGCCTTCCAAACCCGTTTCGGTCATTATGAGTTTTTGGTTATGCCATTTGGGTTAACCAATGCACCAACCACGTTCATGATGCTCATGAACGATGTCTTGCGAGACTATATGGGTAAGTTTGTCGTCAATTTTATTGACGATATATTGGTTTTTAGTAAAGCGGTCGAGGAGGATGAGGTTCATCTCAAGAACGTATTGGGCAAGTTACAAGCTTTTGTCTTGTATGCCAATGCTCAGAAGACAGAGTTGTGTAAGACTCGTGTCGAGTATTTGGGTCACGTAGTGACAGCTGAGGGTATTTCGATTGACCCAGCCAAGGTGGCTGTGGTTAAGAAGTGGCTGATGCCTGCCGATACACGCGAATTACAATCTTTCTTAGGCTTTTGTAAATTCTACCGGCGGTTTGTTAGGAATTGTTCATGGATAGCTGCTCCTCTAACGGACCAATTACGGAAAAACAACATTGTAGTTCGATGGGATGCTGAAGCTCAGCAGCGTTTTGAGAACTTGACTCCAATCCTAAAGATTGTAGATACCCATAAACCTTTTGACCTAGAGACGGATGCAAGTGGCATTGTTGTAGGTGCAGTGTTGAGCCAAGAGGGTAGACCAGTAGCCTTCGCCTCCTTCAAGAGTTTCTAGTAACTTGGAAAGGGCATCCGTTGTCAGATGCTACCTGGGAGACGCGACAGGTGTTGCAGATGTCCTACCCAGAGTTTGTCATCGAGGACCGATGACTTGCCAGAGGAGGGAAGGATTGTTAGAGCCCAGTTATGGCTCTATCATGACCTCGGCACGGCCGGTCACCAGAGGGCCTGAGGCCAAGTATTGGCAAGGGCCGATGACCGACGAGGACATCTGTCCCAAGTAGGGACCGGTGTGTCACAAGCATTGATCCGATGTGGCCGCCTGACAACAAGCTGTCAGAGATGCGGTGTGTCTTGACCGTCGGGACCCTAGCCGTCAGTGACAAGATGCTAGCCGACAAGTAGTCGAGGTGACCAAGAGGGTCGGTCGCAGGTCTTTGGCGGGGCACAGGGGTGGTACCCTATGAGTCACTCAGTATTCACAGGTCACAGGGGCCAGGCATGCCAAGTGGACTGATCACCCACAGGTGGATGCCATGTGCCAATTGACAGGAATGGTAGGTAGGACTCAAGGAGGGAGTGCCTATGGCTGGGAGGTTAATTCTACACACCGGCCTTCTAGGATTCACAAGCTTGCAGAGACTTGCTTGTGACAATGACACTACAATGTGACAATCAAAGTTGCATTCAACTTGCGAAGAATCCAATTTTTCATAGTAGGACAAAGTACATTGATGTTCAGCAACATTTTATACAAGAGAAGATACAAAGCAGCAATGTGGAGCTTATTTATTGTGACACCAACAATTAAGTGGCCGACATCTTCACAAAAGAACTCGGTCGAGTGAAATTTGAGAAGTTGTAGAGAACTTTTGGGCATCAATACGGACAATGCCAAGTTATTAAGCTGAAAGACTTAAGGCAGCTAGTTTGTTGCTTCCATTGGAAATTCTCGAAAGAATGTGAGAAAGTATTTCCGTGGATTTTATGGTTGGACTTCCTCGTTCAGGGAAGTAAAATGATGCTATTTGGATTATAGTTGATAGACTAATGAAAATGGTGCAATACATTCCATCCAAGTCGTCTGTCAAAGCTTCAAAATTTGCCCAACTTTTTGTAGATAAGTTGTTCAGTTTATATAAGTTGCTAAATGATATTGTTAGTGATCGAGATTCTAAGTTCACTGGCAAATTCTAACAAGTGGTTTTTGAGAATTTTAAGTTTAGGGTCTGCAAATCATCCTAAAACGAATGTTCTGCAGGCCCTTCTATATTGTAAAGAGAATCAATCGAAATGCCCATCAGCTACATCTTCCACAAGGAATCAAAGTTCATCCAGTCTTTCACATGAGTTGTTTAAGGGAATGACTTGAGTCAACAGATGGTTTGATTCAAGCAGATGAACTAGTTCAACTAGAAAATTTGTCGACCTTTGTACCTTCTGAAGCAAGGCCATTGTTGATGTACGTCAACGTGGGCTCAAAAATAGGCAGGTGACAAAGTGCTTAGTTCATTCGTTGGAAAGGTTGTTCCAAACACGAGGACACTTGGGAAAAAGAGAGAGACCTTAGACTAAGGTTCCCAGATTTCCTACCTTAGAAGAAAAAGCTTTTAAGGGGGAGGAAATGTTAGGGAGCCAATCCCCATGACATCATGTTGGTCTTAAAGGAAATTGTAAAGATCTAAGAGTCTACTTGGGAGACGACACTATGCATGAAGCCCATGGACAAGGTAAATTGTTGCTTAAAATGCCTACAAGTGATGAAAGCACATCAAGGATGTTTTGTTTGTACCTAGCTCAACCGGAAATCCTCTTTCAGTGAGCGGAATTGCTAACCAAAGTATGAAGATTGAGTTTAACAAACCAAATCAAAACAGAAAAATTGAAGCTAGTCATAGTAAGGGTTCATGTACCAATCACATTGCCATTTGTTGTACGAGAATATTGTTCCTCTAAAGTTGCATGGTTATTGCCACCTCCAAAACAGCCAAAGCATGACATGTTGAGCCTTATTTAAGCACAGGTCTTCACGTCTCAAGCATGTTTCTAACTTATGCAAATCTCCTGCAAAAACCAATGAAGATTTTGAGTGCTTACCTTCCATTTATAAGAGCACTGCATGAAACATGTGACATTTTTCATAGTTTTTTGGAGCACTTTATTGGTTACTAAAGTTCCCTGCATATGTGAACATTTGTAAAAGAATTTACAATACGCAACTCCAACAAACAAGAAACGTTAGCAATTATGTAGGCATCTTCTTCAGACAGTCTATCCATAAATTGAAAACCTAACTATTTTAGGAGTGGTGCTTTTCTGAAACAAGTAAGAATGTGACATGAAAAGAACAAATTATCATCATGTCAATGCATGGGTTCACGTACCTTCAAGCTATAGTGCCAAAGAGCTCACGCAGATCGATCTATCTACAAAGCAATAAATAATCTTCTAGGTCTTTTTGAGGAAACATGGTCAGTGATCGATTGGCCCGCCCCGCGGCAGTGTACTGGTCACTTTCACCTACAAGAACTGGGGCCACAGATATTTTTTTCCATGGCCAAAGCATAGGTAAGGGATCTACTTCGACTTCGACGCATTTGGAGTCCAACATGCTGGAAATTAGCTAATTACGGGCCTTTTCCACGAAAAAAATTCAAATTAATGAGATCCAATTGGAACAGCCAGAGTGATAGATAGCATCAATTTGAAGAAAAAACGGCACTACATGATGTCACATACAAAGGGCTAGAGTCAAAAGGAGAAGAAAGATTGCAAACGGAGGTCTGGTCTTCAATTTCATGAGATCATGAGGCGAAGCAAATATATAGTGACAACAAACCAAAATCTCATTCTAACATGATCGCCCACCTAAACTAATCTCACTGTTTCTGATATTTTTTAGTAAAATCATAGTAAAATTCGTTCGAGAGAAGTAGGCCAAAAAAGCAGCAAAAACCATCGGATCTGAAGCACCTACGTACCTGTAGGCGACGAACCAACCAACAATACAATAACACAACAAGAATCGATCGATCATAAGAAACGGTTGAGCAAAAATACAGACGTCGTCATCATTATTATTATCCTCATAGCAGCGCATGCTTTAGAAAGAAAGAAAGAACGAAGGACAAAAGAATGGCTCCAGCGATCTCAGCAAGCAAGCAAGCAAGCAGCGGCATCTACGATGCATATATATTTTTTATTATGTATGTGTATGAGGGATGGATGATATGTAGGGATTAATGGCACGATCACTTTGATACTTGCTACGTGCCAAAGTATTAGATAACGGCCCAGCATGGCCCGTTATGCGAAATTCGAGGGCCCAGGGCGAGCCTGTGGCCCTTCAATTTAGCATGACGGGACATGCTGGCCCGTTGACTCACGTTATGGTCAGTTGCTGCCCTTCAAAATGAAGAGCCATTTTTTATGCTCACCTGCTCCATGGAAACAGACAAAGATATGGCGATGCCATGTTTTGGATTAAGCATGTTTGATCCAAAACAAGGATCGTGGGAATGGCTGCCTCAAATCCCTGACTTCTCGCAAGGCAAGGTCTGCCTCTTTTCAGTCAGTGTCTTGCCCTCGAAGCCAAACTCTTCGTCGTTGGGGGGGGGGATCGTTCTACCTACGAGGCCATGACTTCTATTTACATCTTTAATTTCTGCACTCACCAGTGGAAGCGAGGTAGGGACATGCTGGAAGCGCGCTCCTTCTTTGGATGCAGCATGCTGGATGGCCAAATACTCATTGATGGAATAAAACTGTTACGCTCCGGCTGTACTCTCCTTTGATGAGTTCAATGCTGATCCTACTCCTGAGCACTTGCATTCTTCTGAAACTCTAGAGAGCCTTGTAGATCCACCTCCATCCATTCCTTGCATTCTCCACAACATCACTTCACCTCAACTCCCGCAGTGGGATGATCAGAATTCAGAAAATCCCGGAACGCGGTTGTTTGGAGCAAGATAATCAGAATTCAGAAAATCCAAATCCCGGAACGCAGCTGACAACAAACAAACTGGGAAGGAACTTATGCCTCTGTCGCGAAACGCCTGCACATTTCATTTTGAAGGTTGCACCTTTCATTTTGAAAGTTTGAGAAGTTATGCCATTCAAAGTTGTCTTACTAAAAATAGTAAGGCACATTATGGCATATTAAGCATCCTGTTTTTTGTTAATAAACGGTAGCAACTGACCATAACGTCTGCAGCTCCACCCAACTCATCCATCCTCGCTTATTTTAGATTTATCAAGACAACTCACAAACATGTAAGTATTTTGAAGAAATTTCTTGTTTTTATTAATAAAAGATGGGGAAACCCATCGGAGTATAAAGGAATGCATGTAGAAAGTGTAAAGGCCATAAGGTGAATTAAGATACTGTACATCAACTATAACAAAACAACAATCTCACAGAGAGTATCTACATAAAGCCTAATGCTTGATGTAAGTCGCTAGTTAAGATAGTTGGAAGTTTAAGTAGCGCAGAAAGCTGTGAAGCAGCCGTTCCTGCAACTATGGCACGTTGAAGTATTGCAAATGCCTGAGTGTGTTGTAAAGTGATAGAAACTCGTTGATGATAATAAGCCGTAATGATAGATAAAGGTGAGGCACCACATCCTTGGAGCTTCGCTGCAAAACCTGCACAAGATGATAGAAAATCATCAAATTTCTTATGCAGGCACCCATATGTTTCCAAGGCAAAAGGAATAAAGTCTTCTCCGAGAGTGCGATGTGAATAATCTCACTCTTTATCTTGAGCTGCAAGAGAAGCAGTGGCACCTTGAGTAATTGAAGCACGGCGAAGGAGGTCTGGCCGCGAAGATTCAGCAACAACAACATCCCCAAGCATGCGAATTCCCTCGCGCGAAAGAACGAGATCAATTCTACGCCGAGGCGAATGTGAATCAGACACGGGCAAGATGTGGGTTTGCTCCCAGACAACATAAAAGCCGCACTCATGTGCAATAGATGCCAGTACGTCACGAATGGAATCATGAGTCGCAGTGCGCTCTCCGCCAGAAGGGCAACGCATGAGATGAGTGCCAATAGAGGGTGACTACAAGAACATTTGGTCAAACCTGCCAGCACTGGATGAGGGAGACCCAACCTAACTCGAAGGACGCATGCCACCGCCAGGCTTATCCAAGGCTATCAAACGAGCAGCACCAAGAATACAAACAATAGAAAGAGGAATACGCCCACATGCTACAGAAGAGCAAACTTGAAAGAGCAAACCAAACCCGCTAGCAGAATCATTAGGAGAGAAAAAGTCACGAAGATGCTCGAAAACCATACCAGAAGGACCCCCGGTAGGTAGATGAGGGCTACGTAGAAAAGAATTAAGAAAATGAGATTCTGAGAGCTGCAGTTCGGAATCAGGTTCAAAGTCCTCAACAAAAGGGAGAAGACAATCATTAGCCGAAGGATGAAGAAGCTCCAAAGCCTGAAGGGTGGCAGCAAAAGGAGTCGCTAGGACTTGTAGGAGCTAGAGCACGAGTTACACGCTTGCCCAAGTAAAACACAGCGACGCGACCGACGATGGACAGGGGGTATAGAAACAGTATCCGAAGTAGAATTCCGTTGAGCAGCAAGTGCATGACAATGAAGGAAATGCTCTTCTTGCAGATTTTTCCAATCTCCTGACATAAAGTGACGAATCTCGTTGCGAGATTCCATGTGACCAAGATCACCACCCCGAGGAGGCAGAGGCAAACACCAGAGAGAAAAAAGCAAAAAGGCATGCAAGTTGCGGTATCAGAAGGGCTGGAAGCCAGACGAGACAAAGGTAAGGACAAAGCCCGTTGGACATCTAAGCGCAAGGCAAAGGGTATGTGTGCATAAAGACGAGGAAGAGAAAAACCTAAGTGAAAAGCGATCAAAATATCAAGGGATCCCAAGCCGAATCAGCTGGTGAAGTGGGAGCAGGATGAGGTGCAAGGTCAACATTGGTTAATGTGAGCTGCTGACGAAAAGCAGAGCAAGCGCTTTGATGGCAAGAAAGATCGGCACCTTGCACATAAAGGCGACCACAGCCCACACATGGAACACGGGGGGCGAGAAGAGGAAGAAGAAGTTGAGAAACTAAAAGAGAGGAAGAAAGGTGGTGGCGAAGATGGAGCGGACAGTATGGTGCCACCTGGCCAAAGAAAACAAGCAATGAATCCACAACATCATGGTGGGCTTCAGGACGTGCGCATGAAGGGAAAGCACTAGAAGGATGGTCTGAAGGTGAAGCAGGCCTCTTTTCTCCACGCCGAGCAAGAGGATTGAAATCCGGGAGTTGCAAAAGATGAGAAGATTATTGAGGAACCATATTGACAGGTAGTGAGAAATGTGACAACTGGTATCAGAGCTTAGAGAGAAAGGAAATCTGCCAGAAGGAGACCAAGATTGAGCAAAAGATTGTTACTTCCGGTTGTTTTGGGGGTTGTCTGCGTGTGCTCAGAGGTCACTGATATCCACTAAAACTATTGTTGGCCAAGCCTTACCAAGTGGGCCCCACCATATATTCTAGTTGTGTTTTCCAAGCCCTTTGTCACTTGTTGTGCCCTGCTTTGGCTATGAGCAATTTGTAGGAACGGCTGTTTCACAGCTTCCTGCACTACCTAAACTTTCAACTGTCTTAACTAGCGACTTACACCAAGCAATAGGCTTTATGTAGATACTCTGCGAGATTGTTGCTTTGTTATACTTGTACAGTATCTCAATTCGTCTTATGGCCTTTACGCTTTTTACATGCATTCCTTTGTACTCTGATGGGTTTTCCCATCTTTGATTAATAAAAACAGGAAGTTCTCTCTATGTACCATCTTGCTTGTGAGAAATCTGACATTTGTAAAATGATAAGAAACTGAAATCTGCAGGGATCTGAGGTTTGTGAAATTTCTGCTGCCTATTCAACGATGGTGTGCTGCCCTAGCGATGATGTGAGGAACGTTTTTCCAGCAGAGATCTGAGATAGTTCTCGAAGAAAGCTGCAACGCTGAGGTTTTTGATCTACAAAAAGACTAAAAGATGCAAACTTCAAGCGGAACAAGGCGCTCATAGTCTTGCCAGAGGCATATTTATGCAGTCGGCTACAGGAATTCAGACCTGATCCTAGCCTATAATTGCAACTTAGCTCAACTAGTAAGAAGCAGGCACGCTATCTATCTTTTTACCTTTTTTTTTTTTTTGTCATATATCCACAGCTAACTTCTACTAAAAGAACTGCAAGCACAAGGCGCACAAAACTTCAATTACAAGCAAATAGAATCTATGAACAGTTCTTGGTTAAATGTCACAAATCTTTTGTCTCGTGAAAGAGTCTCAAGACTAAACTTATACATGCTATCTATCTATGGCTGGCATAATAGGTACAATCTGACAACAGAAATGAGGATGAGAGGAGATGGGTGCCCGCGACCTGTCCCTCTCCACGACCTCTTCACCAAATTCTCTGATTTCTAGCTTATTTTGTAGCCATACCAGCCCGTTATGGCACGATTATAAAGCATTTTGGATGCTAATCCTACAGCCAGGTGCGCCCTGTCTCTATGGCCTAGGACAAACTTTCAGCCCCAGAGAAAAAGGAAGAACGTGATCATCAGCCTCTGTCAATGGTATCGGAGCAGGCTGTGGGGTGCGGGGTGCATGTCAGATGCTACAACCGAGAGGCGCCTACTCAACTGAATGAAAATCCAGATTGGGAGTTCAACTTCAAAAAGGATCATCGAGTGCATGCATGGAATGTGATAAGAATGCCATACTCAACAATGGGAGAGGCATGACCAACCCTTAATTTTAGCATAATCATGGGCCATCATGCCACTGTCCTACACATTATGTCGGTTATGCCTAGACTGAAAGCCAAATAGTTTGCACCACCACTACAATGGCAATGGTGAGCCTCCCATAATCCAAGGCATTAAGCGTTACATTAAGCATTAAGCAGTGTACATTAAGCATTATTAATCTCTCGTGAATTAGGCCTTTCTTCAATTTTAGTCTAATCTTGGGATATTGATCCCACTATGATGATGTACATTTTATTCATAAAAATATAGTATGGAGTACTTGGTGTCAGAGAAGTTCCTCCTAATGTTTTTGGTATGAGAAGAGTGTGAGACTCTTGTTGAGCTGCTTACAGTTAGCATTAATCATGCTTAAGATTGTTTTGCTCCACTTCTCCTCGATCAAGTGGGTCATAATGGTCACCATCTTGAATTTCAGTTCATTCACAGCCCATGCATCTACATGCAATTCGATTTGTTGTTGATGCATACCATATTGTAAGCCGACCATTATTGTCTTGAGTTGCAATGTGTCTCTTCATTGCTCTTGGCTGGTGCTTGTGTAGCTTCAAGTTCTATATTGTATTGCTCCTTAAGCTGTTTTTTGATTGTAATAAGTTCATGGACCTTGGCCATGTAACCATTATTGATGTTGGCTAAATTTTGTCTATGATGGTCAACTACCTTCTTTTAGAAATATTTTTGTTGGAGTTCATAGTCAAATGCATGTTTGAGCATCTCAATGGCCTTGAGAAGTGGTCTTGATCATCCTCTTACACTTAGAAAGTGATTTTTGAAGTTTATTTGACAATCGAGATGAATGCAAGAGACTTTATTTTTGGATTTGTACATTCCTAGGAGCTCATAGAAGTAGATTTGGTTTACGAAACAAATTATGATATACAAGAAAAGTTACTTCTCAAAATCTAACAAAAAATTAGAGATGACCACAATGCATACACATTTAATTTTAGAACAATGTGATCAAGTTAGATTCTAGAAACAAGAAGGCAATGTTATTTGAAATCAAAAAATGTGTGCAATGACAAAATGTTTGCTTTTCGCTCTTTATCTTTTTGCTCTACACTACTTTGATATTTATCATTTTAGTCACTTTGAAGTAATTACAAGATAGTTCATTTTAAACAATGATTATGAGATGGTTTCTAATTTTAATCAATCTTGCAGTGGTGCTTAACAATTGATAGTAACCATTAATAACTACAAGGGAATCAATGTCGATCATTGAACCGAATTTTGGTCCAGACTACTTGTTGCTCTTTTTGTCAGTAGAGCCTAGATCTCTTGGATCTAAACTTCTAATTTTTTTAATACAGAGCTTGAGGATCCGATCTTGAGCTTGAGGAGGATGTTGATCTTCTGACCTCCTCTTCTAGGAGCAGCGAGATTACTCTTGATAAAGTGAGATGCTCCTGGGTAGAAATTGCCATTACCCAATTTTCGTAGGCTTCAGGTAGACTCGATAATAGAGTCATAAGTGCATCGGAATCTTTTATGGCTGAGGCAGTTGCATTCATATACTCCATAAGATTTTTGAAAGTGTTGAGGTGACTCGAAAAACTATCTGCTTCAGACATTCTGAGGTTGAAGAATTTCTTCCTCATATGGAACTTGGATGTAACGTTCCAATGTCGTAGAGAGTTGCTAGGATGTCCCATGCATCCTTGGTTGTCTGAGTAGCACATATCATGGCAAATGCTTTGTCATCTCTCAATCTCCACTTGGTGATGACGGCTGCATCACCTTCTGGTTTGAGTTCTGTGCCATCAACGATGTCCCACAGTTCTTTGGCTAGAAGCATAACTTTCATCTTGAATTTTCAAAGATGGTAATTATCTCCATCGAGTTTGTCAATGAGAGATGAACTAGATGATGGATCCATTCTGGTTGAACGAGATCGTTGGTAGAAACAACGACTGTCGGAATACTATTGGTTGCGTGTTTTCTAGAAAGACGTCTTGATAGAAACAAAACTGATAATCCGCAGTAAGAATGCAGATTACTGAAATACTTGCTCTGATACCATGTCAGAAAACGGTGGTCGTGAGCGCAATGGAGGCTCGGTTGCTCAGAGCGTAGGCATGTAGGAACGGAAACACAACAGTTAGCAGCAGAAATATTCAAGTAGAAGAATTCATACAGTTTGCGCAAATGAACGACGCAGTAGTGAGACAAAAATTGCAATCTGATAAAAATATCAACAGTGAGTACAATCACTTGAAGTAATAACTTCAGCTTGCTGAGCGTGATAACGTTGGCTACAGATGCCTCTTATTGAGATATAAATTCCAAAATTAACACTTACATAGCTTGTTTCAACTAATATAGATATTTACAAGAGAGGAAATATCTTACAAGCCTTTAAGGCTATTTATGCCAGTCTTTGCATATGTACAAAAGTTGGTAACCGTCAAACGCCTTTGGGATATTTGTTTGTCCAACTGTTTTAGGGTTACTCATCCATTGGCAAAGTCGGTCAACCAAAATGCGAAAAAGACGAAGGTGTCTTAAAAATGATTTCTAAGGTATTCTGGCCACTTGGCTAGTGTGTCGCATTTTTCGCTAAGGAGCGAAAAAGGCGAAAAAGACGAAGGTGCATAATTTCTAAGGTATTCTGGCCACTTGGCCAGTGCGTCACATTTTTCGCTAAGGAGCGAAAAAAACGAAGGTGCCTTAAAATGATTTCTAAGGTATTTTGGCCACTTGGCCAGTGTATCGCATTTTTCGCTAAGGAGCAAAAAAGACGAAGGTGCCTTAAAATGATTTCTAAGGCAGAGAAAATCTCAAAGGGGGCAAAATGCGAAGGCCTAAAAATATGTTGTCAGCCTTCAGTTTTTCAGAATGCTCATTACTTGAACGATTTGTTTAAGACTGAGCATAAGAAATCTAACAGATTGGATCATTGTTATATCTAGCAGACAACACCAGACCTGATATAGCGTTTGCAGTATACAGGCTGAGCCAATATAATCAGAACCTAGGATTGTTGCATTGGAAATTGGCAAAGAGAGTACTACAATATCTCCAGAAAATGAAAGACTATGGACTGTGTTATTCGAAGGAAGCTGCATTTCACATCGAATCTTACAATGACGCAAGTTGGGCATCCATGAAGGATGATAACAAAAGTATTTCAGGAGGTTGTACTCTAGCATCCGGCG
Organism: Diphasiastrum complanatum; assembly: GCA_029204225.1. Lineage (NCBI taxonomy): Eukaryota > Viridiplantae > Streptophyta > Lycopodiopsida > Lycopodiales > Lycopodiaceae > Diphasiastrum > Diphasiastrum complanatum. The sequence goes on from CM055103.1 coordinate 13,064,366, forward strand.
CAGCCATACTCTGGATTAGCAAGAAGCAAACAACAGTAGCTCAATTTTCCTGTGAAGCGAAATATGTAGCAGCAACCAAGATGGCAAACGAGCTGATCTGGATTAAATAGATATTGGAAGGATTTGATGAATCTAGTTCTGAATCTTATGTCTTGTTAATGGATAACACTTCAGCAATCTATCTTACGAAAGATCATGTATTTCACTCGAAAACGAAGCACATAGCTATCAAGTATCATGTGATTCGGTCGAGAAGAAGATATTGAAGACAGTCTTCATACCTATAGAGGAAATGACAGTTGGTATCTTTACAAAACCACTCAGTAAGGCTTTGTTTGAGAAGCAGCGAAGGAGATTGGGGTTAATCCAACTGCCACTTTGAGAGGGAGCTGTAGAACAACTGACCAGACAGATCTTGATTCTACTAACAAAGTGCACAGTTTATTTGACAAAGGATGAGAAAAAAACGAACGCGAACTCGAAACATTTCTATTCGTGACCAACTCGAAAGATTCGCGAAGGATTCACAAAACAGTTTCTTGTAGAAGCTCGTGGCTTTCTTGTTGAAGCTCAAAAGATCGCAAACAGAATCTTGTCGCGAAATATTTTGTTTCTTGTTCAAGCCTTCAGATGTCGTGAAATTGTCGCGAACAATTCGCGAAAACTTCTGGACTGTTCTTCAAGCTCACCTATCACGAAACTATCATGAACAATTCGCGAAATATTCTAGATTTCTTCTTCAAGCTCAAGAATTGTCATCTGTCGCGAACAATTCGCGAAAGACAAAAATGTCGCAAAGAGACAAGTGTCGTGAACAATTCGCGAAACAGAAGCTGAGACGAAGAGATGGATTGTCGCAAATAATTCGCGAACAAAATTTATTCGAGCCTGAAAACAAAGCATCTATTTGAATATCAACCATCATAAACAATTAGATATCTACTATTACAACATTAAAAGACCAAAATACCTGTAAATAAAAGGCCCAAACACCTGTCATGTAGCAATATAAATACATGTGCACTACTTGTTGTCAGCGAGATAAGACAACAAGAGATGTATATTAATGAATCAGATTCAGAATTATAAAAATTCGTTTTTGATCAATAGTTTCTTATTGTCTAAATTGTCTTAAGTTGTCTCTTACTTCCGTATATAATTTTTGCATGCATATTAAATCAAAACTAATACTGTTCTATTAGTACATAGATCATATACAATCCCGATTGAAGACAGTGATATTAGTTTGATTTATTGTCCTTAGAAAAGTGTTGGTGTTGCTTCTTGCTCCTCCCTTTGTGCTTGTCTTTGACAAAAAGAGCTTTGCCATCACCATCATAATTGAGGAATAATTTGTCCATCCTCATAAGCTTGTTCTCATGTCTTGATTCTTTAGCTATAAGAACTCCTTTCAAGGCTTCCAAGCTTGGTAAATTCTCCTTCATAGGATTGGACAAGATTTTCATATTCATCTCTCAAGCCAATGAGAATGACTTGGACTAGGTCACTTTGATTGATAGAATCTCCAATACATGCAAGCTCCTTTTGAATGTCTTTGCCTCTCAATACATAATTAGTAGCACTCTCATCACTCTTTTGACAACTTTGAAATATTTGATTTCTAAGAGTGAGGAGCCTAGAGGTATTCTTGGCCTCATATATAGCTTTGAGTGCATCCCAAGCTTCCTTGGTCGAGGTACAAACACCAATCTCTCTTAAAATCTCATTAGAGACATTCATCTTGATATAATGTAGAGCCATCCTAGCTCTCTTCTTATATCTTTGTACTTCTTGAAGGACTCGTGGCTCCTCCTCAAGCCCAAGTACTATGTCCATCCACACATTTTGGAGCATCAATATTGACTCCATTCTTACCTTCCAAATAGAATAGTTGGAGGTAGATAGTCTTTCACTTGATTCCGATAGGAAGGAACCCATGGAAGCCATAAAAAGTAGTGAAGACTCCTTGTAATGAACAATAAGGTGTTACTTCTCTCTCACTATAAGATCCAAATTCTAAGGCAAAGACACAAATCTACATGCATACATTCATCAACTAAGTTCTTTCACACGTGTGGACAGTACATATGAAAGAAAACTAAGTACAAAAATTTGTTGCTCTCAAGTAGAGAGAGAAAGCAACTACAAGGCCTCGGGTAGAGAGAACTAGTGACATTTGATGTGACTAAAATAAGGTACATTCATTTTCATGGAAATTAGTGTGAGCAGATGCATAAAAGAAGTTAAAAAATGATATTTTAATTACTTTATTGTTATTTCTCTCTCTCCTACATGGCATTTCTTATAGGGCCCTCTTTGGGACCATATTTTCACTAATGAAGATATCTACATGAACAGCCCAAAGGTTATCTAATCAACAACAAAGAGAATCATGTATATAAACTCCATATAGCACTTTATGGCTTGAATCGATCTGCTAGAGCTTGGTTTTAGAGGATCAACGCTTTCCTTATTAATCATGATTATAATCCAAGCACTTATGATTCAAATGTCTACATCAAGTGAGTGCAACATTCTTTTATTATTATCACATTGTTGTATGTGGATGACACTTCTATTCAGCGACAATGTCGAACCATTTAGTGGGCATTTCCTATCCTACTCAATCCTAGATCCAAGCACACAAGCATCAAGGAGACAAGGCTAGTTGTCACGTAGAGGTTCGTTCCCATGAGAGTGATAGCATATAATCCAGCATGTGAGAATGATTCATTAACACTAATTATCAACACTAAGATCCACAATGATAGAAACTTACTCTTCTCTCTCTCTCTCCCTTTCTCTCTCACAAAAAGCATAAGAATAATCAATCCTAATAAGCATCAAATCCAGCAAATAGCAAACACAAAAAAAAGGGAGTTAGAGGAGGAGAAATGAAGTGCAAGGACCTTCCTTATTCATTCCATAAGAGGGCCAACCGGCTTGTATTGAAATGAAGAAAACATGTACCAATGATTCAAAATTACCACTATACATAGTGGATTTTAGGGTCTTGGCCTCAATTCCTATTGGCCAATTTCTACCTCTCTAACTATTTAAATTTGAAAAAATGAGGGAACTCATTCAAAAATTGGAGGGTTTGAATTTTGGTGGGAATCCCTATTTTATTCACTAACTTGACTATTAGTCCCTACGACATTAAAAGTCCCGCAAAAAGGCCTACAGTCCTTTTATTGACTTCTAACTAATCAAATAATTATGTGATCATTGGGTTGGACTTACACGTGCCAAACCCCTCTCATTTATTAACTTGGGTTATGGTTGCCTTGGGATCTGCAAACCCTCCAACAGTATCCCCCATCAAAATTGGTGGCGGTCCCATGACACCTCGCGAGATTATTTATTTAGGGCTTTGGTTGGCCTCTCTTTGCACCTTGATAAGGTGATATTGCACTTTTTTCATGAACTCCAAGCGATCCATGTTGAAATCCATCTTGTGCGAAACAAAGCACTTATTTGTGTCGAAAATCCAATTAGAAGTTGTCCATGCCGTAAATCTAGACTCCTACAATCCACCTAGCAGCGCATAGATAGTACAATCTAGCTATAGGCAATTGATCTTGAACCTTGTCGGATGCCATAGGGACTTTTGGATCAAAAGCCAATGTGGGTAGGCAAACATCCCATCTGGTAGAAACAAACGCCAACTTGGTCAAATCGTTCACAAAAATAGCCGATTGCCTAACGGTTGGATCTGGTGAAGACATGTATTCATATCCATAGGCCTGTAGGGCTATGTTGAAATCCACTACAATTGTCCAATTGTATTTTTGATAGATTATGGGCCAATTTGAGGTGTGGACATTGATTTCATCCATTGGCACACCCAAATATTTCCATTTGTTTCTTCACGGCATCGGAACGTAGTATGGATCCACCCGAAGCTGGCGAGGGCTCGTTACATAGCTTCTTATAGAATCTGCAGCTTTCTCAAATGCCGTTCTTTGCCATGGAGGTTGCTCACCCAATGCAGATAGCTTATCCAATTCCTTGCCATCTTCAATCTCTGAAGTTTTGAATTTTATCGCCCAACCACCCCTCAAGGACTCATGTGAATGTTGATATAATCTCTTCCTCGACGGTGACCGTTTTTTGGAATAAGGGCCTTGCCATTGATTTAGATGGGCCCGCTTCCATGGCTTGAGAAGCCGTGGTGGTTTCTTCTTCATGTGCGCCTTGATCCATTCCAGTATCCTTTTCTCCCTGATCTTGCTGTGATGGTGAGAACCGAGGTATCAATGGTACTTGAAGCTGTGGAGTTGTCTCTAGGACCTGAGTGACAACTTTTTCATATTCTTTAATAGTGCCCTTTGCCAACTCAGCCGATGCTGTTCGTTTGAATCTGTCAAATCGGCCCTGGAACTCGGTCAATGCGTTGTGATAAGTATCGACCTTTTTGAATAGATAACGGACCTCCTTTGGTGGAACATGACAATCTGGCACTTTTGTTTGGAGATAAGTATCTCTCTTCAGTTTTGTGGTATCCAATTCACCTTGGATCCTTTCTCAATCCAGGTTTGCCATATCTATTTGCCCTTGTAATATCAACACTTGTTGTTTTGCATCTTGAACTACCTTATCAACTTGATCTTTTGTAGTTGTCATAGTATTCTGGAGTGTGGCCACATATCCTTCCAAGGTCTCTACAGATTGCTTGGTCTTTTTCAACTCCGCTTCTGACATTGCTTCGTGTTGTTTGGCGATCTTGAGCACTCTATTCAGCTGGATCTTTCTGGTTGATTAGAGTGTTTTTAGATCCCAATTCAGAGATGCACTTCTCCATTGCGGTCTTCTCATCAATCATGGTCTAGATCACCCGCGCAAGGTTAGAAACTAAACCAAGCGCGTCACCAGAATCCACGGGTGTAGCAGCAGCAGCAGCAGAAGGAATAGTAGATCCAAAAGCTTGTCTTGATTGGCCTTGACGCCTTGCCTGTGGATCTTCCTCTTCGAAGATATCTTCTCCTTCAAATCCTTCTGGCACAGTGGCATCGAACTGCTTTGGGATACAACCACATGAACGATCCTTATCATATCTGGTGCCTGATCTTGAAGATCTGCTTGCGTACTCTTGCATTGATGAACACTTCAAGCAAAGGGGAATGGTAAAGAGTAATGCTGATCCTAATTTTTACATTCTAAGAAAAGATTCAGATAAAGTGTTCATTGTTTTGTATGTCTATGATTTGATTATTACAAGAAGTAATGAGTGCTTAATAGATGAAATCAAATCAGATCTGTCCAATGCTTTTGACATGGAGCGATCTAGGATTGATGCACTATTGTCTTGGCATTGAAGTATGGAAAAAGGAAGACATCATCTTTCTTACACAAAGCAAATATGCACGAGATTTGTTTTATAAGTTCAGGGGGTGTAGACTTTGACAGGCAAGAGACATCCAAAGATGTTGTAAGGAAGCAAATACGTAAGAGAAGGTTTTTTCCTGTAGTAGACACAATTATTAGTGTTGCAATAGACACAATTATTAGTGTTGCGATAGACACAATTATTAGATGGGTGTTATGAGGGAGAGGGACTAGGTGAGAATCCTATTGATGAAGCTTGTAACACACAAGTATTAGAGGGGTGGTATGGGAGAGGGACTAGGTGAGAATCCTTGGATGAAGCTTGTAAGTTTTGACCTTAAGAAAGGGTATGATGGAATTGAAGGATGGAGATAAAAGGGCATATATGTTCTACTTGTTATATAAAATTATAAAAGTAAAAGAGATCCTTTTAAAAATATGTACTAGGTATCTTTCATGAGGAGGCTTACTGACATTGGTAGCATGTTGAGCCACTAGAGGTAGCCAGTCGTCGGATGAAGGACACATGACGTAGCAGTTGCAAATGGATGGTTGAGATTAAACGTTTTGTGAGGCCCTTCTATGGCTTGTAATGAGACTCCTCTTGACCAACCACAACATGCCACGTGTATGTTTTCCCATTTCACAACTGCTATTATAGAGTATCATGGCAAGGAGGCTTTGGCTAGGTCTTTCTCATTCCACACATCCCCATAGGTCCAGCTAAGGGAAAGGAACTATCATATCTTATCTTGAAGAGGGAATTTATGACTAAGGTTCTCTCTCATTGGCTGTGTGGAGGGTTGATATTTTTGAGAATTTTGGAATCTTTGCAATTATCTACCAAAGTAGTATGCATGATCCTCTACAATACATTTCCATCATATTTAAGTACTGTTTGATTGCCATGCCATTTGTATGCATGCAGTTGCTCAACCTTTCCATCTCAGTTGCAGCTACCCACATCTTTTGGAGATGGCAGCCTAAATTGTGAAGCTCCCTCCTAGTGGAGCACACAAATGGGCTGTGTTTACCCTGATTATCTATGATGAGAGATTAAAGGTAACAAAATATGGATATAGATTACCCTGATCATCTATGATGAGAGATTAAATTTAAGGAATATGGATATAGATTAGAGAATTCAATCAATTGCCCATTTGGTGATGGCAACGTGGAGCGCCCACAGATCTATTCCTCCAGATTTGAGGCTCTGGATGATTTTTGAGCCTTTGGTGTTCCCTCGTGCTAGGCTGGTAAGCTTTCTAGCATGACCTGTAGTAATGGATGTAACCAATTCTGCAAAATGTTGTTTTCGAGCTTCATGAATTTGAGATATGACTTTTATTGCGCATTGATTTGCTGATCACAGAAAGTTTGTTGTATTAAGCACTCCTTCAGTAACAAAGAAAGGGGTGGAAGACAGGTGCAAGCCCAAGTAGGTAAAGGCGAGGATGTCAGGCTTCCGTTGATGGATCCTTGTTGCATAATTCCACCCCTTGCTTTATCCAGAGGGCGTGGATCGATGGGTCTGAAGCCTAAACGGGCCAGAAGCGATCGAAAGATGGTTAGCGCAGACGCGGAAGTGGCTGAATTGGTAGCTCGAGTTGTAAACGACCCCATGGTCGAGGTCGATCCAGTAACTTTAGGTCTGCATCTCTCAAAAGCGAACAAAGGGGTGGCAACGTCAACGAATTTGTCAAATTCGGTAGCTACTTCTACAAGGTTGCCCCCTTTTTCCTTGAATTCCAGAGGACTGAATGCTTTGGCTTATAGTGCTGCAGGCGCTTCTTTTGTGATGGTAATCGCTGCTGTGGTGCAGAGTCTCAGGTCTCATGCTAGAAATCACAGCAATTCGGCTGTTTCCGGACATGCAGAAAGTTTTTCTTTCAACTCGGCCCGGGAGGCTTATGCTCAAGAGCTTGTAAGTAACGAAGATCTGCCATCGTATACAGACAGAACAGTATTAACTGATAACCCGATGAGCGAGGCTCAGGTGCCAAATTATGCAGCTAGTTATGCACACGCTTTTCCAACAGATGAAATCCTTGGGGAGAATCTGCAAGTTGCCAACACAAAAACGGCTGACCATTTGTCATCCAGAAACTCAGTCCAGGGTTCCTCTCTCGTCGCAGAAGGGGCCCAGTTGATTGCTGAGGAGCAAGACTTTAGGATAGAAACTGCACCAAAAAGCGATGGCAAGGGGAGTGCGCTGCAGCCTCCTCCTGGCAATGACCCTCATACTCCTCACAATTCCAACAAGTCTGAGGCCCCATTGCCTGCATTCCTTTCATTGGGTTCCACACACAAGTTTGATCCTTGTGAAGATAATCTGCATGCTGCTGCTGATAAGGTGAAACTACTGTTCTCCCACCATTAATTTTGAACTAGGTTTTCAGTCCTTCAAGGGACAACATGAGTGGCTCTTGACTCCTTTTTCACCAAATTTGACGACGAACCTTTTAAGTGATAACCATTTGACACTAGTGAATGAGTAATTCTTACTTGGGCAGCATCTATTAATTTGCCGTGGAAGTGCAATTTTTGAGGTGGCCAATTCTACTTTTACTCCATGGTCTGATTTGTGAGTTAAATGGAACTGTTGATCGTCCATCAAAAGGTAGCTTCGAAATAGAAGTAGACTTTTTGCAATTGACTAAGTGTTTTTGTGCAGAGGAAACTCGATGCAAGAAAAGCATTAAAAGCAGCTGCACCAGCTTTGGCTATAGGAGCAGGTGCTTTGGGCATATTTGCTGGAAGTAATATGCCAACATGACCATGCATTTATCATCATCTTTCTATGCAGCTTTATTTTTCTGCATGTCTCCAAATCAGAAGAATGCATTTGGGAGATCTCATGACAACTTATTTTCTATTGGGCGACATTGCAGTTGATGGTGGTTTAGAAATGGTGGGAATGGCTGCCGCAGCAAGCTTCATCAGCTATGAATTGTTGTGGGCTCAGACCAGGTACAATCACTGCTGCCTTTCTTTCATACTTCCAATCATTATAAGCAAAAAACTCTCTGTGGACTAGTCATGGAAGGCGGCACACAACATTCTGCCCAATTCAGAGTCCCAAAAATTCTATGAGAGGCTCCAGTGATACCTAAACTTTTTTTACTGCATTCATGAAATTCAGATTATAAAATGTAATAGCCATGTGTATTTTTGCAGATTGAAATCTGCCATAAATTATGGCACATTATCCTTTTTAAGCTACCTAAAAGTGGGCAGAATATGTCTGTCATATACAATCAAATAATTAGTTGTTGTTTGCAGGGAACAATTGTGGCAAGAAATGAGAAGAGTTACAGATCACGAAAAGCTCATGCACTTCCTCAAAGCAAGAAAAATTTTGCAAGATTTATGAACTGGGTTAATGAAATCTTCTTGCAAGGACATGCCCAATGGAGCTAGCTCCTTTCCAACTTGCAACCTATCCATGGATCATTCATTGTACATGAACACATTGATGAAGCATGTGAGAGTCACTAGAGTATGTCAAAAGCATCTGTCCTTATTCATTATTACCTTAAATATGCAGCATGCCATCATGTTCTCTCTTAAACTATGTGATTAGCAAATTTGAGTTTTTGATCTTTTGACTTTGAGAATGGTTGAGGCATTGGCTTCTTTCAAGAGTTAGTGTGTTATGCCTAACTATGAAGATCTAAACTTCAACTTTTTTTTCTCTCTTGTATGTCCTCATTTGTGTAGTGAATTGAAGTTGAACCCTTAACCTCATGGATGTGGAGAGAGAGAGAGAGAGAGAGAGAGAGAGAGAGAGAGAGAGAGAGAGAGAAGCCCTTTTTTGTAAATAGGTGTTATGATGCCAAATTAAAGAAAAGGGTCCTCTTTATTGTTGTCTACAATTCTTTTCTCTCTTATTGCTTGTATATCATTTTTCTTGGAATGCGTCTTGTTGTGATATTAGGATCCATCATATGTCTTCTCCTTTCATGTATGGGAAATGGCTTGTGTTGACCTTTAATTTTACATGAGGAGAGTAAGATGAACTCAAGTCTTGCAACCATTCTTGTGGATCCCATACTCTTTTCCAAGTGTATAGGGTTAATGATGCAAGAAGATTAAAATATAATTAGAGAGTTAATGTTAGTGTGGGAGTAGAGTTAAAAAGGTAGTGTTAGTGTTGAGTAGTGTGAATGTGGATGCATTGAGCTCTTAGATAATAATAATCATCCATAGTGTCTAATTAAAAAGTAGTATTTGAGTACGCAATTTTGATAAGTGACAATGGCATAACGTTGGACAACATCCTACGTCACCAACATGAAGAAAAATCACAAGTCAAATTAAGAGCCTATGAAAGGAGTTATATGGCTAGAAGATCCATTATCAAAAATAAAAATTAAAGAAAGTTTTAAAGTACAAACACTGGATCTCAGGTTAGATCAAATACTCATTCTTGCATGACACTATTTGCTACATCAAATCTCTCACTCGGTGAGGCCATCAAGATGACTAATCATCAAATTGCAATCAATCACATTTCTATCAAATCAACTATATGGAGCTCCAGATGGCCAAAAAACTTTATTCAAAATGAATAAAATAGCATTATGAATAGATGATTAGGTTGGATAAAAAAGACCACAACAAATCTAGCCATTCCATCAAGTGAATTTTTGAAAATTGCAAGCCCATCATGATTGAATCCAATTTCTTATCTTGAGTAACAATGTCAGATCTCACCATCAACAATGGCAATGCACGTGGATGATGTCTAGATAAGTTCCATAACATCATATTTCACCTCAAATACACTGAACAAGTGCATTAACAATCAAATTGATGCAAATCATAGAAATTTTTCAACGAGACGAAAAATGGAATTGCAACATGACAAGTTGGGTGTACACAATGAGCATATTGATCCCTATTATTTCTATAACTAAACACAAGCCATAATCTATAGATAGGAAAGGGTGTAAAATGGTGAAATCGTAAAAAAAATGTCCACAAATGCAATAGAAAGAATTGTAAAAGAAAAGGACAAAGTGGATTTTACCTTCTTTTTTTTTTATATACATTGAAGGGATATGACTTTCACATAATCCAATATTGAGACTTGTCCTTCTATTAGTAGACCCATCATAATGACTACCATTTATAGTAGCTTGACAATTATAAATAGCTTTGACTCGTCGAAGGCTCGCCACATCACCATAGTCCAAATTTAGACTTGCCAACTTGGAAGCTCAGCAAGGACATTCTCGGCTACCTTTGGCACCAAGTGTAACGTGAAATCTTTTGAAATGGGTCAAAATCCTAAAAAAGAGTAACCATTTTTCAATTTTTTTTAATTTTTGCCCAAAAACATGCTTTTTTCACGAAAAAATTCTTGAGATCATAAAACTTCTTACAATAAATATGCATTTTGGCCAAAAACATCAATACACAAAATATAATTTCTAATAAAACCTTAAAATGTTTAAAGTGAACAATGACAAACATTTACAGTGTTTTAATAGTCTAAATTGACTCCCATAAAATAACTCTCAGAATATATTTGAAGCCAACTACGCTAAATCCACAAATGTTGAAACACTGAAAATAAATTTTATATTATTTTTTTTACAATTCAAATTCCAAGGAATTCTTACTAACTCTTCTTAAGTCTGTGCTTGAAATATTATCAAGACTCTTTTTCAGCTGAAGAAGTTGACGACCCATCTTTCTCATTAGAGTCTATCGGCAAATTCTCATCTGAATCAGCACCCAATGTTGAGAGAAAATTGTGTATTGTGGATTTGCTACGTTAAAGCTTAGTCGAAGATGATGGTTATGCGCTTAACCCAAGCTGTTCTTGCAAAATAGATATTGTTGACTTTTGTAAATGGTTCGTCATTGTTAACTCAAAATTAAATGCAAGCACATCCACATCTTGGCGATTTATATTATTGACTCTTGGTTGGTTCTTTGTTGAACACTTTCGCTTGTCTTTTGGATCTAATTGCAACATTTCTAGCTCGTACTTTTCCAAGAAAGCATTTGTTGAAATGGTACACATCCAGTGCACATGTACAATTTTGGCCAAAGTGTCGTTGCTATAAATGAAGCCAATCACTTTAGCAATCCAAAATGGATGACATTTACTATTTTTCGAAGCTAAAAGTGCAATGAGACTCCCGACCTTTATTTTATTGAGATCACCAGACCATTTAGCCTTGGCAACATTTACAGTTCGACGACTTTGTCTAGAACCTAAATAAATTTCACGTTATTCGTTATGAAGAAAGTTTAAAGACTCAGTCTGTTGTGGAACAACAGAGAAATCAACTGTCGTTAGAATTGAAGATCTATGTTAGGTCTTTTTTGGAAGGGGATTGGTACAACCCAAAAGTACTATAAGGGTCAAGGGGCACCACTTCTAATGGTGGTTAGGCCCTACGTGAATAACAGAGGTACCGCCACATCCAATCCTGAGGGCCTTCTATGTTACCTCGTGATCCCTAGTCAATGAGAGTTTTCCAAGCCCTCAAAGGTACGACTGCAAGGAGGGGTGATTAGTACTTTGGGTCTGCTAGTTTTCTAGGTCCAGACTCTCATTCCTGAATCTAGTTCGTTCCTACTTCCAGGTTGGGACTAGTGGAAGAGTCTTCCACGAGATGTTCATTTGGATATATTAGAAAACATTGACTCGGTACATCATGAAATTTTAGCACGGCTATGCCGACTATTTTTGTAACTGGCCAATTTTAAAAGCCATAAAATATTTTACTGGTCGCAAAATTTTCGTTAACCACTTTTAGGGCAGGCTGGGACCCATTTCTACAGGCAATTTTAATGCCGATTTTTTCTAATAGCCGCGTTTTATGCTGATTTTTTATAATTTTTGAACACAGACTTCAATCTTAGCCCGATTTTTTGTGCGAAAGTATCGATTAACAATTTGGTTGGCCGCTGAAATTCTTCAGACAAGTTTGCATCTCCCAAGTCAAGCAAACGTAATTTTTGCTCTTCAAAAAAATCCATCCACCGTGTCGATCAAACTCATCAATAATTGGTATGCTGCTTGGATGGTTGTTTCCAAAAAGTTTAATGCTGCAAATGGATTGACTAGCCAATGCTCTCTTTGAGTTTTTTGCTCTTCCAAGACAGAAGTTAGAGGACGGTGCAAGCCTAATTTGAGAAGAAGGCACACAAGGTAAAAAAAATGAACTCCTTTAGAAGGTAACCATGCCACAGAGTTTGAAAATTGCTTTCCCCACAATAATGTGATGCCACCAACATTATTTGCAATTTTGAACTGATGTTGGAAACTAATATCATTTATTGGTGCGATGCAATGTCCCTTCAACATTTTAATGTAATATCTCAAATCAAATGTGCAACGCAATAAAATCACATTTGGTGTAGGAGTATACGAGTCCTCGATAATACTATGTAAGACAATAAAGAAAAAAAAAATTTGCGTCTTAGCTTTTTCGAAAAGCAACTGAACATTTGGTCAATTTGAGTGTAACCCACCAATAACGTTCGGGTTGCACCATGTAGATGTCTTCTTTGATAACTCCATTGAGATATGTTGTATGTACATCCATTTGATGTATTTCCAAATCTGCTGCAGCGGCAAATGATAGCAAAAGTCAAATAGAAGAATGCTTGACTAATGGATTGAAGGTCTCGGTGTAATCGACGTTGTATACCTGAGAAAATCCTCTGGCAACAAGTCGTGCCTTTCTCTTGTTGATGCTTCCATCTGCGTTGTACTTGACTTTGAAAATCCATTTGCAATCAACTACGTTTTTGCTGGCAGGTAATTCGACAATCGTCCACGTCTGGTTCTTGATAAGAGATGAATACTCTTTATCCATAGCTTCTTTCCAGAGATCTGAATCAGATGAAGATGACATCCCGGCTAGTGAATATCTTTGACTCGATGGAATCAAACAACTTGTAGGCTTGATCTGAAGTAGTGTAGTTGATGAAAACACACTTGATACTCTGGAAGTCGAGCTTCTTCTTGAGATCATGAGGAATCTGCGCAAAAGCAGTGCATCCAAAAACTCGTAAGTTTGATAAAGAAGGTTTGGTACCTGTCCAAACTTCGAATGGTGTTTTGTTTGAGAGGCCTATATTTATGTTCTGAATATAGGTTGTTGTTGAAACATCTTTAGCCCAGAAGCACTTCGGAAGTGTCACATGTGATAACATGCACTTTGCCGATTCGACTAAGGTTCTATTCTTTCTCTCAGCAAGACCATTTGACTGAGGCGAATAGGAGGTGATATATTGTTGCTCAATGGCAGTACTCCTTGAATTCGTTGGAGATGTATTCTCCACCGATATCTGACCTCAGTGCTTTGATTCGTTTGCCAGTTTGATTCTCAGCATGCTCTTTGAATTATTTGAATCTGATTAAAGCCTCTGATTTTTGTTTAATGAAATAAACAACTATTCTTCTGGAGAATTCGTCAATAAAGGTAATGAAGTAGTTTGCATAGGTCCACATATATCTGTATGAACAACATCTAGCAGATCTTTAACTGCATAGATATGGTTTGATCTAAAAGGAATCCTAGCCTGTTTTCCAAAGATGCAGCTGTAACAGACAGGGAGATCGACCTTACCAGAAGAATAGTTGAGATCAAGGACCATGGATTGTTTGGGCTTGACTAGACTCTAAATAACAATGTGCCAATCTGCATAAGTAACTCTGTCTCTTGCCGAGTGCATGTAGTGGGTTTCTTTCCTTGCCTAACCTCAATCCAAAATCCAATCAATCTAGCATCAAAAGATAAAGTTAGTTGTCATGCATAGATTTGTTCCCATGAGAGCGATAGTATAGCTCAAATTTCAGCATGAATGGAAGATCCAAATCTAACTCTAACATCCATTAACACTACATCCACTAACACTAGATCCACAACAAAGATAGCTTACTCTTTCTCTCTCTCCCTTTCTCCCTCATAAAAAGTATAATAACATGCAATCCCAATAACAATCAAATCCAACAATTGATAAATCCAAATAAAGCATGAGAGATGGAGGAAAAGTGATAGAGAGCAAGGACATTCATAAATCCACTTCACAAGAGTACCAATCTGCTTTATTGAAATGAAGAATGAACATGTGTAGGAACTCGAGTTGGTCCCTTTATAGTAGAAAGGAGGATTCTGGCTTCTGAATCCTATTGGTCCATTTCTGCCTCCCTAATCATTCAAATTAAAAAAAAAAGTGGGAACCATCCAAATTGGAGAGAAACCCAACTTTATTCACTAACTTGACATTTAGGCCCTGCGACATTAAAAGTCCCGCAAAAAGGCCTAAAGTCCTTTTATTGACTTTCTAATTAATCAAATCTCTATGTGATCATCGGGTTGGACTTACACACCCAAAGTGCCAAATCCCTCTCACTTATTAACTAGGGTTAGGGTTGTGTTGGGATCCGCAAACCCTCCAACAGTATCCCCCACCAAAACTGATGGCGGTCCCATGACACCTGCGAGATGCAGTTATTGGGGACTTTTATTGGCTTCGCGATGAATCTTTATGAAATGATATTGCACCTTTTCCATAAAATCGAGTCGGGCAGTGTTAAAATCCAAATTATGTGGCAAAAAACAACGATGAGCTCCGGCAATCCACTTTGGAGTTGTCCAAGACGTGAAGCGAGATTCCCAGGAGCCTCCCATCAATCTGCACGAAAATATAGTCGAGCAACCAGCAGCTAATCCTTGATATTCTCTGAGGCTGTTGGCTTATTTGGATCGAATGCCAAAGGCAGAAGGCAATCAACCCATCTCGTTGCCACTGACGCCAACAGAGTCAAGTCTTTCACAAAGAGTGCCGATTGTCTCACTATATTAGATTTTGTACATAGTGATTTTTGTGGTCCAATACCAACTCCATCCTTAGGAGATGCACTGTATTTTATCACCTTCATAGATGATTATTCTAGATGGTCTACAGTCATGTTTGTAAAACATAAATCTGAAGCCTTTGAATGCTTCAAGAGATTCAAGGCCATGGCTGATACCCAAACATCTTACAAGGCGAAAGCACTCCGAAATGATGGTGGCGGCGAATACATCTCCAACGAGATGTCCAACTATCTAGCTGAACCGGCATTTGAAGACCATTTACAACTTCCTATTCACCTCAACAAAATGGGATTACAGAAAGGAAGAATCGAATGCTTCTCAACTCAGCCAGATCCATGCTACATCAAGTGCACCTGCTTGCGAAGTTTTGGGCAGAAGCTACTGCCACAGCCTGTTATGTATAGAATAGATCCAACACAAAAACTGTCAAAAACAAGACTCCTTATGAAGTATGGCATGAACACAAGCCTAGTGTCAGCCAATTAAAAATCTTTGGTTGTATATGTTTCGTTCATGTTCCTAAATAGCTTAGGAAGAAACTGGATCATAGAACAAATCAATGTATTTTCATTGGCTACCCTAATGAACATAAAGCTTATAAAGTTTATGATCCATCCACCAATGTAGCATTTGTTTCTAGGGATGTGATATTCAAAGAAGATACTTTCTATGATTTCAAACAGCCATCAATAAATGATGTTGTGTCATTTCATCCTATTTACGTAGCATAGAATCTTCCAACGATGATGTTTTTCCTACAAAACCTACTCAACTGTGATGGTTCCATTACAAAATGGAAAGCACGGCTGGTGGCTAAAGGATTCACTCAAGTCCAAGGAGTGGATTATCAAGAGATTTTCAGTCTTGTCGTCAAAATACAGTCAATCAGGGCTCTGATTGCGTTAGCAGTTGCGAAAGACCTCGAGATGCATCAAATGGATGTTAAGGCAACATTTCTCAACGACTACGACGAAGAGGAGCTGTATACCTTCCAACCGGAAGGATTCGAAGTCAAAGGCCAAGAGCACAAAGTGTTCATGTAGTTTGTATTTTATTGAATATATGTCATCCATGAAATTGTATGATATATACAAGGCAATATGAATTAGGAGTACAAACTAGATTATGGTGTCTTGTTATATTTATGTGGTGGTGCTTGTATTCTAGAAAATCAATTATAGACTACATGTGTGAATAGGGAGATTGACCATAACTACTTGTGAATGCTTATAAGCATCACAAGATTCTAGATATTCCTAATGAATGACTTAACCAAATTCATGCTAAGAAATCATAGCTAATATTCTTTCTTAAAAGAACAATCTTATAACTTGTAACATGCCAAGGTCAAAGTAGATACATAAATAATTGCTTGAAACATTTTGAACTCATGGTAGACAGACAATCAAAAGGTTCTTGAATCCATTTTCTCTCTAGAATGGGAGAACATTTGCGAGGCCTTTTTTTCTCGTCTTTACATCCATTAACTTGAGAACAGAGAGATTATTCTTCAAGAGAGATTCAAAAATCTTTTTTACCTGTGATTTAAAAATGGAACAGTTTGTGCCTAAATAGGATCAGCATGGATGTGTGCAAGATAACAACCATGAAAGATTCCTAGCTTCTTCATCATCTAAAAATCTAGTGACTAGATTGTACACTTGATTGCTTGTACTCAACAACATCCTTCTGTTTTGATTGATTAAAAACTTATAAATCAATTGGATTTTACATGGAATTGAAACCTTTTAAGCTATTTTCACAATTTTTTGATTCTAGCGAAGGTTTCTATTTTTATTTCGGAGAAAAAATTTCACATCTATGTATAATCTAACTATTCGCTACTATAATAATGTGTCATGCTTGCTAGCTACCAAAGACACTAGAAATATGCCTTAGTTGCATTGAATCACATACCAAGATCCCAACATTCCAAAAAGCTCGTTTCGAAAAGTTAATAATCCAATACATGGAACCAAGCATGGAACTCGATCTTACTTTTTGTTTTCGAATTTGATCTTTCTTGATAGTATACTAAAGTTCTTAGCAAGGGATATATTCAAGTTTGAATTCTGAAGCTCAAGACAAGTCTAGGCAGCAAAAAAAAACATGAAGGGCTTCAAGAAAACTTGAAGTGAGTTTTCCTATTTGTACACGACGGTACAACTTTCAAAAGAAACCAAGTAAACTCTACCAAGTATGGTGATGAAAATTGCTTTGACCCCAAAGATCTCTCCATAGGATGTTTGATGCTTGTAATGAAACTCTCACGAAGTTTCACTCTCTCATACATTTTTTCAGCCAGCTGATCTCAGAGGTTTATCAATATTTTCATGTTTTTTGAGCGTGTCTGATCTACTTCTTTAACTTGATTTAGCTTTGTTGTTTTGTGGATTTCAATTCATTAATTTGTTGGAAAAGCACTTACATACGTGTTCTATTGTGAATTTGATTCAAGCATATAAATTTCCATATAGATAGAAAATTTCACTGTTTTTTTGAAAAGCTTTGCACATCTTTTAGCAGGCCCTCCTTGAAACTCTATTGACCTTCATGTGTAACCGGCATACATCTGTCAACAAAAAGGGGCAAACCTCCACTGTTGTAAAATAGAGCTAAAGAAGGTAAATTTTAGGAGAAATTGAAACAATCTCAATAAATTTTAGGAGAAATTGAACCAATCTGAATCTTAGGTAAACTCGCCCATTTACAACCAAGAAACTTCTTATTTTAAAGACTTAGAAACACTCTTGAAATTGAGCTGAAAGTTTCAACAAATTCCAAAAAATCCCACCAAAATGGATGTTGGATTTCTCGCTCTGATAGCTTCAGATCACAGGCTATCAATAAGTGAGTCTGTGGAAATGATCCTACACTACTACAACTCAGCTTTATCTTGTCTATAGCTTCTCTTAGCAATCACTGAATATTTGTTAACAACTGCTTTTCAACAAAAAGCCACTTGCTAAATTGCAGATCATTCACCAATCAATTCAGCATTTTCTCCCGAGTATCATTGGGCCACGAAACAAGTCATTTTCCATGACAGAAGGTAAGTCTTAGAACCTACTGCATTGCTATTGGTTTTCAGATCGAGCAGTTTCTTGACAAATCACAGATAATAGAGGTGGAAAATTCATTGACTTCACAAAGAAAATATTACCTTGTGTCCTAGAAGTTGTATAAAGTGTGTTTTGGCAATTATAACATTAGCTTTGGGCTACTTGCCCAGAGGCAAAACTCTCTGGCTCCAAGCTTCACACTGGCATGTCTATAAGTTGGTCATTAAAACTGAATTTGGTTAATGTCTACTAATCTCTTACTGCTGAGAGAAGCTGCTCAAATATAATAGTCAATCTTTGGAGAAAGAAACACAGTTTTTGAGAGTTATTATAATATAGCCCTTTCACCGGCATGTTTCAACTTCCCCTTTGTGACTTTGGCTTTGTACAACATAGCGAGATAAGATAGCTTGCTGCTGTACAAACTCTTTCTTTCAAGAAGAGTTCCTTATGTTTCATGTTAATCTCCTTTTGAGTTGAATAGAAAGAGCATTAATTTTTCAAGCGCCACTGAGGAGAAACTAACCACCAAATCCTAGACTTCATACACCTTGTCTACACGGTCAAGCAATTAGAATCCGTGGAAACAAATGTTGAAGATTAGAGAGAATGAAGGGGATGAAGTTCCTCACACATAAGGACAGAGCATAAATAAAACACTTATGGGTAGAGATATGGGTAGAGACTAGGGAATGCTAAAAAAGATAAGGACTCATGATCTGGAGCTGAACAGTTATGGCATACATTATAGAGTTATCTATTGGATTCAAGGATCAAAATCATCAACCTGCAAGGCCAACAGCAACAAAAGGGCTTGAAGTTCACCAAGACAAAGGCTGAAGTACTATAAATATTTTCCTAGACATTTTATAAGAACGAGCTGTAGACTTGAGCATAAGAATGGGAATCAACTGCAACATGTGTCATTGTTTGCCAAGTTATTTTTTTGCTGTGTAATAGAAAGGATACAAAGAGCTTGCCTTTAGTTACTAGTTCTACCTTCAAGACAAGGATGTGAGTCGTGAGACCATAGTGCACAAGTATAGATGCATGCAAGAGGCAACAATGTCACAAACCACCGAGCTTAGGCTAGATGAGCCATGTATCATTGTTTTTTTAAATAGCTTAACAACCTGTCAGGCAATCAAGCTTAGCATATGCCCTTTCTGAAATTAAATTTTCAAGTGAATTTTCTCAAATTAATCATTCAACTATCCAGAAGCAGGTAATGGAAGAGCCCCTGGCAAGAGTATTGAATTATAGAAATAATGTACAATCACTTGCTCCTGCCTCCTTGGCACATACTTAAACAATAACACTCGAGTAGCGAGAGTTCAATGAAGCGGTAGAGCAAATTGAAGATCAAGCCAGGGGTTAAGTATACCCCTCTCTCTCCTTGGCACACAAGAATCAGGTAGCGAATTATGGTATCCACAACCAGGCAGGAGCCCCCCAAAAAACAGAGTTACTTATGTTTAATAACGAATTTTGCAAGAACTTCTGTAACTTCGTTTGATCACCATGAATCTCATATAAATGCTTCATGTATTTGAATTGTGATTACTTGACCAAATATGATACACTATCCAGAACTAGTTCATCGCAATGACAATATACACTCCATGATAATGCTATCAAGAATCAACACCTAGACATGTTCCTTTCTGTAGTTCTAATGGGCTTCACAAGGACACGCACCATCATTATCTGCTAAATAGTCTGCTTCTGCTCCCTGGAAGAAGCAGCAACAAAAACATGAATGCTTAATATCATCTACACCAGGAAATCCATGTCTCCTTTATTTAAGTGAATAAATGATGTGAAGTGGAAAAAACAAGAAGACCATTAATCCAAGGAGCCAACTTACTTCAAGACGAGCGGCACTTTCATCTTTATTCCAGCGGGCAGCCCAAGCGTCCACAATTACACATGCACAAGCATCACCCCAGATGTTTACGGAAGTTCGAAACATTCCCAGCAGCCAGTCAGTAGCATAGAGTATTGATACATCACCAATATACTCCGAGAGACCAAGTGCCTAATGAGTATCAGAATCAGGGTTATATACTTTATATGGCAAATTCTGAAAGGCAAAGCTTGCTTGCATGTTATTCAGTTGAGATGTTGTTTACAGACGAATGTGCTTCTAAAATCTACCTGCAGCACCGTAATCATTGAAACCAGAGCTGCATTAGGTATTGATGCAGATCCTATTGCAGCAATAGTTGCCGTGATTGTTAGTATCACAACCTCACTTGCTGAGAGAGTGAGACCATGAGTCTGGGGGATGTAACAAATCTTGTTAGTTGCATGCATTGGTTGGCTCATTAGAAGAGCTTGAACTTTACATGGAAGAACGGATGGGCATATGCCAAAGAAACCACATACAGAAAATCTTAACCACTTGAATGGGGTATCTAACGCTACTAACAAAATTCAGATTTTGCAAAATTAGCAACAAAAAGATTCAAATGTTAATCCCTAGCTTGATAACCTGGCAAATAAAAAGCACTGCAACCGCCTCGTACAGAGCTGCTCCATCACGGTTGATGTTGGTTCCAAATGGAATTATGTAACGTACAATACTGCTTTTACAACCATAGTCTTCTCCACATTGCATTGTGACGGGCATAGTTGCAGCACTTGATGATGTACCAAAGCCCATAGAAAGTGCTGGGAGGAAGGCTCTGCATAGTTTGAAAAAAGTCTTATTGGTTGACTGCAAGAATCAGCTACGAAATGCAGTCAACCAAACCTATCAGTGTTGTGAGGCTATGGATATAGACATGAACAACAGAGCAAAGAATGCCAGGTTGTCACTATACAGCATGTTGTTCCAGCTGATAAAATTTTATAGTGGATCCTTTCTTGCATTGGCTTTTTTCATGCATCCATCGCAAGTTTCTGCAAACTTGTTTTTCCACACTAACATGTTTTAGGGTTTAGGTGTTAGGGTTGTTATAACTTTTAGTGCGATCCATTCATGTCTAGGAGCCAATTTGCACTTCATTTTGAGTTTTTGATGTATTTTTTAGGGCTCATGGTTTTCCTGCATCAATGCATCAATAATCATGCTCAGGGGGGTCGGGCAATCAAATGCAAAATGTTGAGCTGATAGACACTGAGGGTGGTTGATACATCAATTTGGGTGCATGTCATTGGCATCCTCTTTTAGACTCATTGACAAGATATGATCCGGGTACTAGCTCACTCTTATGTTCGATATTTCTCTTAGGAGGTAAAACAGATGGAAGGTCATCTAAGAACACATCTGAAACAACTCCCTCTAATCTCTTTCCAAATTGGTAACAATACTAGTTTGCACATCTTGCATGCTACTCTATCTAGCATTAGTTGAAATTCAAGTAGAAAGCAAACATTCATCTACTCAAAAAGGATTCTACACAGCTGCATAACTGAAACAAGCGGTCCATGAGGCACATCTTGCTCTCCACGAATGGAATGAGGCACACCATCAAACTGGAACTGATACACATGAGTATCCCAGGTTGTGTGTGGCTTTCGGCAGTGTGTGCCAACGAATGCCCAACACCACATCAAATCGCGCAAGCCATGTTATGTCAATATCCACCTTTTCTATACAACTTTGTGCAATTAGTGGAATGACCACAACCTTGGAATCCCAAATCTTCGTACCCTTTCCATCAACCATTTCCATGGTGTACTGGTATTGGGATGGTTGTGTGCTCAAATCTAACTTCTGTACCAAAGTTGAAATATATGTGAGAAGCCAATGTCAACTAGGAACTGAGCATCTCTACCACACAGTTGCCCTCACGTAACAATCAAAAAAGTGCTAAAAAACTGATACCCTTGGCAAGCTGATCTTGAAAGGTTCAACCATGATGTTAGACAGCATTAGCTAGGAATGGCCAAAAGTTGAAACAATTTTCTTCCCCAAGTTCCAGATACTAACTAATTTGAAATCTGAAAACTACAGCCTAGGACTCTACATGTTCATGATCTCATCTTGCCTTAGAAGCAAGCTTTGTCAGCAGCCGATGCGATGCACAGGTTAACTATGATGACATGATTCTGTTAAGAGATCAGCTCAAGTCTCTGATCATGGAATTTATTTTCTTCTTTGGCACATCATGCTCTTCATGGAAAAAGCATCAGCATATTCTGGCTACCATTTCCATTCATTATGCGACAGGTAACTCCTAAATGTATAGGGTAAAAGTCCCAGGCTTAGGCGTTCACGCACTGTAAAGCCCCTAGTCTCAGGGTGGCAGCCAAACAACAAAGTGTTTGTATGCTAGTCTCCTGTCGGTGAACATGGGTTTTAGAAGAATGTTACTATGTGAGAAGTATTGACAGGACAGACTATAAGAAAAATACCCGAAAGACCCGTCCCACTGGGGACCCCATGGGATTGTTGAAGTACAACCAAAAGCAGTACAGATTTGCAAAAATAAAACTCAAAACATGAAATAATAACAGAATCAAAGCTGTTTGCCTCAGTGACCTCTGCAACTATAGGTTTCAAGTTATTCTAACTTGCAATACAAAAGAAAGCGTCTTACCTTACTCAAATCTTGATTTCTACATATCTGAGAAATGGCAATGCACCATGACACTTACCTGAAAATTTTCAAAGGACTGCGTTTTGACAGCAAAACAACTGTTAACGGCAAAATTAACAATGAATGTATGAAGAAGCCAACGAGAACCGTGCTTATGAAGAGCCCAAGTGCTTTCAGAAGATGAACCACTTTGCAAGCCTTCAAGATGGTACTGGCAATCAAAGATGCAACTCCAATTGGCGTACAAGTAATAACTGCAAATATCTGAAAATGCCGAACAGTAACAATAAAACATAAAGCTAAGAAGATGCTTTGCTTTTATATTGATTTCTGTGATCAAAGCATGATGTAAGAGGTTCGATGAGGCATAATAGAAATATAAACAATATAAGACCCCGGTATGATTCTGGATGGCCTCTTAGCTGATTGGGAAGTGAAATACACAATAGTAATATTTGTGCATTCAAATTGCACTGTTATTTTGAGAGAGAGAGAGAGAGAGAGAGAGAGAGAGAGAGAGAGAGAGACACACACACACACACACACATATATGGCAAGACACTCCAATAACTAACTCCTTGAACTTCAAGGCCATTGCTCATTTCTTGAGTTGGGCCAAGTACTGCCATTAGGAGATTTAAACTCATGGGAGCTAGAGCCTGCAGAGTGGAGACAGACGGCCTAACCTCAACTCAAGGAGGATCCTGTTCACGTACATAGTATGTACCATAGACGTTGCAGATAATAGAAAAATGTTCTCTCCCGCTGTTAATATCAGATCAAATAATGTGCTATTAATAGCCTATGACCATCTAAAGTGGTCCTCTTTTTATGAAAAAGGTTTTCTTATACTGAAGGCGTTGGACAACTAACCTAGAGGAGTTTCAGAATCTTTAAGAACATCCTATAAATAATTCATGGTTTCTTGCAATGGCTATATTCTTGGATTGTAGATGCAAGTAGATGTGTCATGGTTATTGGTGTTGCAAAAGATGAAAAACCTTTGGGCTAGTTGCCTATTCTGTGGGCACTCATTTGTAGTGTGATTTTGTTAGCATATAGGACACCAAACATTATCATGTCTAGGAAATTGATTGACAGTAGGCCGTGTCAGGCTGTGCAATCTGATGTAGCGATGTGTGATTTATAATCATAATTGTCATTGTCTGTCTAGCTTATAAAAACACAGAAGGATCTATTTATTTAGAAGAACTTTCCCCTTGTACTGGGCTGTGCAATCTGATGTGCTGATGTGTAGCTTATAGTCATGATTGTCATTGCCTAGCTCATAAAAACTGGAAGTACCTCTGTCACTGTTGTGGTGGGGTTAAATTGCTCTGAAACCAACAGCCTTTCTAGCTCAAATTACCAGTTGATGTGTGCTGATAGGTTCATAGAAGAGAATTCTAGCGTGAAAAAAAATACCTTTGTTGAAAATTAGCATGTTGGATGCAGTTTAGTGCAGGTAAATTTGAGTATACATTAAGCACTTGTCGAATAAGCAAAGGTCCAAAGGATGCATTTAAACTGTAGAGTTCATAGATAGATGGTGTCAGCAAGCAGACATCACTTGTTCTCTACTGATACGTGTTGACTGACAATTATGAACAATGAAAGGCATGAACAACTCCAAGTGTGTAGGTAAATCTTACACAACCAACACCCTAGTAATCATAAAAAATGAGCAATTTATGACATTCAGGATCTCCACTCCATTGCTTAGAATGTAGATCCCAGATAGCACATCGAGCAATTTTCAGGGACATGATTATTTTATTTGAAATAGAGATATCATGCTCAAAAGGCAGTGATATTTTTTCATTTCTCAGATCTTGCTTTTATGCTTACACTAGTTGATGATCTACAGCGCTCAGCTTCACAACCAAGGAAACTTATCCTAATTAACTCTTATTACACTAACACACTTTCTACTTCACTTGATTGTACTTTCATTTCTAACTGTTGGCGTGCAATTCAGGTGCCCAATTTGATTGTTTTCCTCCACCACTACATGTGAGAGACTGATGATTACCTCCTGCCTCTTTCACTTCAGTGTGCCCCTTTCTCATTCCCTCTCCTACAGCCCCATTGCATCAATACTCGGCTAGGCTATCCTCCCTCTATCCCTTGTCTAACTTCCTAACTCCATTTGATACCAATTGCCTCCCACAAGACACCTCACTTCTAGTTCTTCTTTCTATGGTGCATTGCACTTCAGCTGAACTATCTTTCCACATACCCTGCATCAATCCCTCCGTTATCCATTGTATCCCTCATCGCTCCCCCTACCTACAAGATGCCTCATTCTTAGCCCCCTCCCCTGATGGCAAGCCTCTTTGTTGCAATCCTGACTGCTACATGGCTATGTTCCAAATCAGTATTCCACTCCAATTGTTTTGGGAAAATTGTTTTGCAATGTTCAATTTTGCTGGCATGTCATTCGAATGTATAGAATTGGAAGAGGCACATTCGTGCATGGCAAACATGTCTGAACAACAATAGCTTGCACTCGAGAGCTATTAGATGTCTATTCAAATGAGAAAGTGCAGCAGACAAGGACCACACACAACTCACATCCCACCAAACTTCTCTAGTTCCAACTTTGTAAATATTTTGTTCCTCTTGCTATGAAGAAGAATAGACCAAACACAAAATAAAATAGTTTCTTTATCTCTTTATACACTTGTAGCACAAAAGATTGACCAAGAAGCTACAAGCAACAAGTTTGGACATTCGTGCAGATAGGAAACTGTGATATTTTGAGAGTTACACTTACTATATTCAGCACAACTTGATTACAAACTTCTACCAGAGAAATGAGTGATTCTGCTTGTTCTCCTGCAAATAAATAACAAGAACAAACAAAAAGTCACATTTTTACAATATTGCAAGTGCCATTTAAGTCTGCTACAAGTACAAGAGCACAGAAAAATGCGAAGTGTAGAACTTAACTTAAACTTGACCACTTCACGAAAGGAATGATGAGACAAACTTGTGAACCACATAAAACTTAAACAGATATTATTGTTACTTTCTTGGGCCGTTGGCTCAACTTATTATTTGTTACTATTGAACGTTGAACCCATATGGTTTGGGCCCTTCAACCGCTCCATCTAGTAGTGCCATTTATTACTGGAAATTTTGGTTATTTTGACATAATTCGGCTGTTACTGGCAAGTGTAAACCTAGATCTAACTCACATGCCCTTGAAACTATGAACATTAGATAAGGCCTCGTTATCAGTTTGTTTATTGTTTGTAGACTAGTTGCCTAGATCAAAGAGTAGAGATTTGTTTGGCTTGGCTTAGACATGGCTTCAGATTACATTCAAGATAAATACTTCATTATCAACATTTATTTACTATCCTACATCCGATTACTGTTCACATAGTATCTTCTCTATATATATGTATTATGTGTTATGCTATGATAATTTTCTTATAACTTGGTATGAGAGCACTTCTCTAGCATAGAAGAGTTGTTGGTCTATATAATATAGTTTGTCCTACAACAGGGTGCTTCTAATTCACTTTACAAATTTTAAGTCCAATTCTAGATAGAGGTGAAGCTATTGACGAATCACATTTTGGCATATATTATTCGAAATCTGCTCATATCGTTATCTTTCCTATTGTAGTCTGCCACGTCTCGTCTTTATTGTTTGCAAATCTAGAAATTGACATATTGCCATTTTCAGCTCATTACATTTTTCCTTTATTAACGAATGATGATACATCATGTCTATTTCTTAGCTACTTTGAAGCAAAATTTGATGAGTTCGGCATGTTGCATGGCCCATATACATGAGAATTTTTTCAATAAGAGAAGAATGCTTGAGGCTGAGCATCAAGACTTGTAGCTGAAAGATAGAGATCTGTAGAAAAGGGAGGCGAAAACTTGCTACTAATGGAACCACTGCTTCAAGATGAGCAAAGAGACTAGCAAATACTAAGTGGAGTATTGAAGATTCAAGATGAGAGACAAATATAAATAGATATTAGATATATTCTTTCATGTGTGAGACAAAGCCTTGCATCTATGAGGTCATATAGGTTCAGAGATGAGAAACTGACACATGCATCTATAATGAGTCACAGCACCTACAAATGTATCATAGGTATCTATATGATGAGATCAAGGCCCCTTTGTCTACAGTTGGCTCACAATTACATCCATGTGAGAGTTGGTTAGGCTCATGGACTCTCTATCTAATAGCCACCTCATCAACCTGCAATATCTGAATCTGCTCCTGTCGCTAGTGTTAATTCTCCTACTCACCTTTTTGTTTGTCCATCACTATTGGGTCACTCCCTTCCACTCTTATATTTGTTGTTACATGTATTTCCTCCATGTATACATGCTTTTTTTATTCCTTCCAAGGTTCAGCTTAAACATGTTACTCCATGTGCATCTTCTTCTAAAGTTTAAGATAAAGACAATCTATTTGTTGCTTTCCTTCTGTTGCTTCTATACATATTCTGTGGTTCTTTTATCTATCGGTTCTATATTACTCATTGTGCACCACTTCCAGCCCACATTGTTTCAATATTGACGTTTGTTATTTGTTACCATCACTTTCGTCTTTGTATCACTCTATGACTCCTTTTCCTGCATCCTTATCTATTACACCAATGGTTCTTCAAGTAATGTTGACATGTTCTACAAAAAGTTGTCATTTCATGCATGATTTTCATTACTATGAATCATACTATATCTCTAAGGGGTTTACTTCTATGCTTGCTTGGCATTCACAACTTCTACATGGCTACACCAAGAGTTGAGCAATATATGGAACAACTTATTGTTGCGTATAAACCACGTGTTTGGGTAAAATTGGCTAATTTGGGCTCTCTTTCTATTTATTCCAAGTTGTCTATCATCGTTTGGCACTCATTATCAACATATCTACTTAGGAATGTACCTTCATGCCATTATTGCTTATACAACTTGACATCTATGGTCACTGTGAGTAGCTTGCGATCTATTTGCTTTGCCTATGTCATCTATTCAATTGTTCTCATATGTTCCTAGTCTATGCATTGGGCCTTGGGTGTCTTTGTATGTGTTGCCTCCTACTTTAAACTTCATCCATGTGGCACTCTAGGTTAATGCAGTTCAAATGGTATCTCTTTGTATGCAGCAACCAAGTTTTTATTGAATGCTTTTAATAGGTGCTTCAAATGCATATGCTCATTTGGCATTCTTGGTCCATCAGACTGCCATGGTATCTATGTGTGTGCATCATCATTCTATTGGAATCATTTGGCTCATATTGATACCCACCATTCCTAGGACATTTCAGCCACCATTCAGATTTTCCAGTTATTGCTTCAATATATACATTTTATGGCTCCATTTCAATACATGAATGTTGTAAGGTTATCCTTATGTTATACTAGCATTTATGATCTATATGGTTAGCAAAGCCCTAGAATACCATCTACCAGTGATATTGGCTTCTAATGACTAATAGAGTCCATGGGCCCCCTAACAACTCCCTAAGGTCCCTGCCTTGACTTGTGGTTAGATCTTGTTCTCTGGGGTTAACCTAGGTCATAACATACTTTCCCATTTGAAAACATTTTTGTCCTCAAACTACAAGTCAAGGAAATTCCTTTCTAGACTTTTAACTTTCTACCACAAATCATCATCATGCAAATGCAATCGACCTTTCCATCAAATCAAGTACTTAGAGACAATGTGAGTACTCAATTGTTTTTCCTTGTTACGTGATACTTCTTTTTATTCTAAACATAATCTAGATAAAATGTCTTCAACAAAGTCCAACTCATTGTCAAAATAAATTGTGTCACCTTTGTATAAGCTCAACTGGTTGGCTTTGCATGAAATAGTGGGTGCATTATAATTCCTTTGGGCTAATCCAATTCGTAACCTAAATATCCAACTCTCTTTACCATCTTGTAAGGTCCATAGTACCTCATAGCTAACTTATAATGATTCCTAGTGTGCATCGCTTTAGAGTCCTTGGTATCCTCATATTCACCTAGTTATACTTGAAAAACTCACGAATCTCTTCAGGTTCATGTAATGTCCCGCTCGATCTTGAGCGCTCTGAACATTCTTACGAGTTGATTGTAGGATTTCTTGCATTTCATTCAAGAAATCAGCTAACTTTTGAAGTTTGATCCCTCTAGTCTCAACAATGATAGGAGATCTAGGCTGAAACCCATACATAAGCATACAGGGATTGACACGTGGCCTTCCACTCTAATCTTGATTTAATGAGACCTTGTCCTAAGATTAATCTTAGTAAAGTATTTGGCTCCCACAAGACGATCTACAAGGTCATGCATTATAGGTAACGGGTATCTGATTTTCACAATACCCTTATTCGGGCCTTTATAATCCACACACATAGATACCCCCAACCCTTTTGCTCTTTAAAAGGACTGGTGTACCCCATGGTGTAGGTTTTTGGTCCCATTCTCGAATATTCTTGTATTTGCCTACCAAACTCATCTTCTTCCTCTTAGCCAACCCTGAAGACATGTTGACTATTGGGAAGTACCTCTATCTGATAATATGCCATCCTTGAAAGTGGTAATCCATGAGGTAATTGAATAAAGTCTGCACTATTTGTTGCTCATGGCTCAAGATTTGTGTTTTCAAAAAATACGACTTCACCATGATCCAAAACTAAATTACATTGCATATTGGACTAACAAGATAAAGAATTTCATAATCAGAACTCCGAATTTTTTCCTTAAATTCAACATAAGAAATACTTGGAATTTGAAGCACATTCATCTCTCTATAAATAGAGATTAATGTACCATAGTTTAAAAATTTAACTTATGATTCTTATGATCAAGGTCTTACATATTAGATTTATCATAAAACCTTTCATACCCTAGAATAACATCAGTGTTAACAAGATTCATCATATGAAAATCAACTAATTCTCTATGGTCTTGCAAACCCAGCTCTAGGTTTGGTACTTTTGCATCGTTCCATAAGTCAAATTCACCAACTTCCTATTGTTTGAATCAGCTTCTACAACAAACGAGAATATACAAAGTTGTGAGTTGGATATTAGAATAGCTTCATGACCAAACTTTAAGATAAAACAATCCTTTTGGCTTGAATGAAGTTGTACTTAAGCAATAATCACAATTACAATTTTCTATGAAGTCAATTTCCATAAAGAAGTATTTCTTTTGTATTGGTATTTCCACCATAAACATATTAAATGATGACTGTTTCTTCCACTCCAGAAACTACTTCATAAAGTGAACAAGTTTCTTGCAAATTAACCAAACATTATCCTTTCGAATTGGAGATCTCAAAAAGTTCTTTGATTTCTTGGAAATTGCTTCATCCAATTCATCAAAGTATTTGGTAATCTTGAATCCACACTTCTTATATTTCTTTTCCTTAGGAGTAAGTTGTTGTTACTTCCTTGAGGCGACCACAGGACGATGGTGTACTTTCGTGATCTGAATCACGTCCTCAAGTAATGTCAACACATTGCAATGGCACTCATTCTAATAATCTGCATGTAAACCTGTGAACTCGAGGGGTGAAGGCCTGTCCTAAGTTCTTAAAGGCCAAAAGAACTAATTGGCTTATCATTCACATAAGCTAGTCTCGAATCAACTTAATGAAAATTAGATAAGACTATAAATCAAAACTCGAAAAAAAAACATTGCATCACATAGATTCATTCACACAATAGCGGAAGCATTGAGAAGTCAAGATGGGGACGTCAAGATGAGGACCCCCCCCCCCCCCCCCCGAAGGATTCTTTTCTTATCATTATGCAAATCCAATTGGCCAATGCCAAATACATATACAATGGATTCCAATAGGGTCTCAGATGTAGGAACATCAACTTAACATAGTCTTAGTTCATATTCAATGATCTTAATTCCATATCTAGCTTGACAAAAGCATAGAAATTTCTTCATCAGTCTTAATCTTTCCGACATGCAATCATGTTGGATCTTAGATTCTTGTCATGCAATCCAAATGGATCTTAGATTCTTGACATGCAATCATAGGGGTTCATAGTTTCTTGGCATGCAATCATAAGGGTTCATAGATTCTTGACATGCAACAGTCATGAAGTGACATGCATGGTCATTCGGCAATGCATGCTGTGACATGCAAACTTCAAATCTGACATGCAAGCTTTAGATCTGACATGCAAGCTCTAGATCTGACATGCATGGACAATAGGCCACTGATGGCATGACATGCAAGCTTCCAAACTGACATGCAGGCTTAGATCTGACATGCAAGCTCTAGATCTGACATGCATGGACAATAGGCCACTGATGCTATGACATGCATGCTCTACATCTGACATGCATAGACAATTGGCCACAGATACTATGACATGCAAGAGTACTGATCAACCATTCTTACATATGGATAACAGTTTCAAGAGCATACCATGGTTTCGAGAGAAGGTGGAAGTGAGAGAGGGAGAGAGTGTGTGTGTTTGTGTTGTGATGTGAGAAAGAAAGAAAGAAAGAAAGCTTTATTAATGTCTTTTCCATGCCAAAAGGCATATAAGACTAGTAAATGTACATTTCAAGTATGTGGTAACCATAGGAGCGTATGAAACGTCTCCAAAACAGTAACAAAAGTAGCAATCTAGAGCTAAAGCTATAAACTGAAATAGATGTGATGCTATTAGAAACATGTGGGAGCATGTATACTGCTAACAGTCATGAGTGAGATATGACGCTATCATCTAGTCCTGTCCTGCTGGTGCTGATGATATAGAAGGATGTAATACGGCCTGTGGCATGAAGGGCCACTGGTGGTCTCTGACGTCGTCTGAGAGGATGAAGAGGTCTCCTCGTGATAGGTCGAGTAACTCGTGCTGCAACATGGGTATGTGTGGGATGCTGTCTCTGGTCTCTGTGGGCAAGTAGGTCATCATCATCATCGTCACCGTCATCAAAACGTCCTCTCCTCCTGGAGAAGAAAGAAGTGATCTGAGGCTGAGAAACCTGACTCGGCTGGGCTGTCTGATACAAATCTTGTCGTAGTATAAATATCTCTCGTATCATGAGTGCCGCGCATCGGGAATCCTCATAAGCTATGAGCGATCATAAGGTGACAGGTGTGTCTCGGAACAAACAGTGGTATCTCCCTCTGATCTCGTAATATACCGGGCACCTAAAGATAAAGTGTTCCTCAAACTCCACCTCCTCTAAATTGCATAACTGGCAAATCCGCTCCTCTCTCGGGGTACCCTGGAATCTACCAGTCTCAATAGCCAACTGATGTGATGATACACGGAGCTGTCCCAATGTAAATCTGAGGCAATGTGATAGTCTCGAGTCCAAATAATGCGGTAAGACTGGGAACCCTGCTATGTCAAGCTCAATAAAATGAGTCCAGTAGTAGCCGGGTTTCACCCCAAGCTGTCGCCCCCAAGTACGGTCGAGATATGCCCGATATAAGATGCGCCTGATATACTGATGAGTACCTGAGGGGAGCTCTGTAATGGAGATACCAAATGACTCAAGGAGGAAATGGGATGCCTGAGAGAACCACGATAGTCGATAGCCCTGGTCATGAAGAAAGTGTGAGGAGACAAGTGTTGTCTGTGTATATCTCATATCCTCATCGAGCAGAGCCTGGATTCTCTGAATGTATGTGATAAGCTGGAATGCGGCATATATCTGAATGGGTGGAACGGCAAACTCTGCAAGAAGGATCTCATGTGGAACCGAGGGCTTCGCCCGAATCATACGGGCTAACATGGTGGTCTGCAATCGTGAAATGCTGGCCCAATGTGATGAAGGGAGGCCGCTGCACCATGTCTCTACTGCATATAAGGCTGTGGGGGTGACAATAGTATCAAAGAGTCTACACTTACTGCGAACATCTCGGATGAGCTTCCTGAAACAGAACCACTCAAGCTGAACAAGAGAGGAATGCCCCTTCCCAAGTCGGGTGGTGGCAGCTTGCAGCATGCTGAAGGTGGGACCAGAGAAGAGTATCCCCAAATAGGTATAAGAGGAAACTACCTCTAAGGCCTGTCCATCTAGGATGAGCTCCTGGCGCTGCATGAAGGCTCGAGAAGTGTTGAAGACCATAACCTTGGTCTTCGCAGTGTTCACCCCCAACCCCCATCTGGTACAAAATCCCTGTAAACAATCCAGCTGCCTCTGCAAACCCTCTCTGGTCGGGGATACTAGTACTACATCATCCGCATAAAGGAGAATAGCAATCAGAATGGTGCCAAGTCTACAGCCACCCCCGCCACACTGTGAGATGACTCGCTCTAACTCATCAATATACAATCCAAAGAGAACCGGTGAAAGAGAGCACCCCTGTTTCACCCCAATGGTGCTCCAAATGTGATCAGATAAGCCACTGCTATGTCGAAAACATCCCAAGACCTTCTCATAAAGAGCCATCATTGCTAAAACAATATCTGTGGAGAAACCAAGGTCACGAAGTCTCTGAATGAGCAGGGAGCGTGGTACAAAATCAGAGGCCTTCCTGAAATCTACAAAACAGCAGTAAACCCTCTCTTTCCTGTACTTAGCTTCCTCGATCAAGGCTCGAAGTGTAAAAATATGGTCAGTGGTAGAATAATGAGATCGGAAACCTGCCTGCCCCAATGCATGTAATCTCCGAGCTTCCGCCTCTGAACTCACTGCAGACTGGAGTATGGTACCATAGAGCTTTGTGAGAACATGTCCAATCATGATGGTGCGGTAATTACCAGGAATCATGGGTGGATGATGTTGGTGCACCAGGATGAGGGGAAACCAGAGACAACGGCGAAATTGAGGAGAGTGGCTAGAGTGGGAGCAAGGAGGTCGGAAGCATGGGTTAGGAGTTCAAATTCAAGGTCTTCGATATCTCTTGCTTTATGGGACTTCATTCTCTTGATGGCCGTAAGTACCATGTCAGATGAGAAGAAGGTGAACTCAGAGGGGAGTGGGGAGATAGAGATGGGTGCGTCAGTGGGTATGGTATATAGTTTGGTAGCGTATTCGGTCCATATGCGAAGGTCATCCAGGAGGGGTGGTGGAGCACGAGGGATAAACTCACGCCAAAAGGCGCCTGAAGAGGAACTGAAGATAAGATCAACAAGACGCGTTCCTTCGGAGTCATCATATATACACTTTTTTCGGCGGAGTGTGCGACGATAAGAGCGCCTGGCGAAGTGGAGGAGATGAGGGTCGTGAGTGCAGGCATGGGTGACAAGCTGACGAAGAGAGCGACATTCAGCATCATACCACGGGGGGTTTGGGGGTCATATCGATGAGGAGCGGGTGCCTCTGCTTTTATGGGGTTTAGATGGAAAAGCAAGGGAAGCAGCGGTATGAAGAGAAGTGCTAAGAAAGGCAGCTTGAGTCTCGCCTGTACTATCGCGAGGGAAGGAATGGAGCAATGAGGTTAGGAACTCCTGGTAAACTGGTGTAAAGAGAGAACTGAATGTATACTTGGGTGCCCGTGTAAGCAGGGGGTGTGAGGATGGCTGGGGAGGTGGGAGGCGGCCGATAGCGAAGGAGAGAAAGGAATGATCAGAGAGAGTGGTGGGAGATACATGAAAATCAGAGATGAGAGGTATGGAAGATGGTGATCCCATGAGATAATCCACAACACTATGTCCACCACTGTGAGGGTGACAAGTATAACTGCCAGATTTTGGCCAACAAGTTAGGCCATTGTAAATGGCTAACTCATGGGCCTCTCCAAACTGCAATAAATGCTCACCGTAAGGGGTAGTAGATCCCAAGCTGTCCTCTGAAATCCTGGTAACTCCCATATCATCGTTGTCAAGGGCATGAACGCGGAACTAGTCGGTGATGTCATAGAACTCTGACTGTCGTGAAGAGGTTCGGGCATTAAAATCTCCAGTGAGGAGAATATGCCCCCGCTCCGCGAATCTGATAATATCAGGCGATAAATCAAGGTAGGGTGAACCTGTGCCCTCAGCAAAGGACGAAGACTCTGGAGGAAAATAACAGGCCACCACAAAGAGGTCGTTGTCCAACCCAATATCCTGCCCAGTAATATGAATCCATATATATCGTGCATGCTCATCGTGTCTGATGAACTCAATGCTCGGATGAAGAGACTCTCTGTATAAACATGCAACACCTCCGGATCCACGACCGCTAGCTGATCTAGTCTCAAGTCTGTACACGGAATCCCATCTGTATCCTGGAAAAATAGGTAATCCTCTCTCCTGACTCTCATGAGTCTCCATAAAGAGCAGCAAATCCCTGTCAGTGATGAAATCGATCAAGTCGCCAGCAATGGAGGATGAGTGTAAACCATCACAGTTCCATACTCCAATCTGGAGATGGTGTGGGTGGGGCCCCGGGGCACTCCCGAACCTGGGGACCCCAAATCCCTAGCACTGGGAGCTGCTAGGTGCGCTGTCAAGAAAACGCACTCGTCCATCTCGGTAAATGACTCGTCTGCCAGACTCATGGGCTGCCTGAAAGGCCTTACGCCTCTCCTCTACCTGGATATATGTGAGGTCGTCGTCCATGTAGATAGTGGTACCACGTAGCTTATCTTTGCACCGCAAAGCATCTCGACGGCTCTCGAGGGAGGTGAAACGAAGAATGGAGGGTTTGAGCTCCAAATAATCCTGCAATCACAAAATAGCATAGCTTCCTTGAGGTAATGCCTCAATCCTCTTCTCCAAAGCACCATGAGAGAGAGATAGAAATCCGAGGGTTTGAGCTCCAAATAATCCTGCAATCACAAAATAGCATAGCTTCCTTGAGGTAATGCCTCAATCCTCTTCTCCAAAACACCTATACACAACAAACAACAAAATGGCAGAGTCTGGATGCATCATCCTTCCATTCTCGTGGTAGGCATGTGTGGGCAAGGGAGGGAGCCTAAGCGCCTGCCATCACCCTTGACAGCACCAAGGAGATGGCCTTTCAGCCTAGTGAGAGTGCTGACAAAACGAGCATGACAAAACCTACAGGACCATCCATGCGTCCCAGACCGAACATCAGACCTAACGAACTCGGGGTCTTGGGTCCACCTCACCCCAGAGCTCAAGCATATCTCCAGCAGGCATGGTGTGAGACGATTAAGGAAACAGGGAGTACGGAAGTGAAGTACGGAAGAAGTGCAAGACAAGACAAATGCAAAAAACCTGATTTTTGGCTCCAAAAAAAACCCTAACCAATAAACCCTATCCTTCTCTCTCTAGATGAGCTGGTACAGTCTCTCTCTAGGCTGTCCCAAACTCTCTCTATGATCTTAAATGCCTAAACCCTAAAAAATAGACCTATTTCATGAGGGAATGTCAAAAAACCTGATTTTTAGCAAAAAAAACAACCCTACAACTAAACCCTAATTCTCTCTCTCTACAGAGGCCGCTACAGTCTCTCTCTACCCTGCCCTCTTCTCTCTCACCAATCTGAGCAGCACTCTCTCAGAAACCTCCACCCACTCTCTCAAAAACCTCCACCTGCAAAAAATGAGAAATGAGGGTCAAAAAACGAGCTATAAGGGGTTTTGGGGGGGGAATTTAGGAAATTAATTAATCAATTAATTAATTGATTATTTAGGTGAACCGTACGACGGTTCAAGGAACCGTGGTAAGGTTCCTGCCACGGTTCCCAGAACCTATGGTTCCCAGCCGTGGGTTCTATGGTACCTGCACATCCCTTCAAAGAAAGGTCAGTGTTCATACTACCATCAAACATGGTTCATAGACGATTCTTAGTTCTACAGGTGTCAATGTCTGTTACTCAATTCATTAAAGAAAAACAATATCCTAAAAGAATATTGATCATTGATAATTCTATATCATCGAAGTCTATCTGGGTTGGAAGCTGGGAAAGTCTTTATTACTTAGGAGCAATTTGTCTCTACAAATTACAAAACCCAGGATATTTGTGATTTCGCTGAGTGGCATAGTACTTTAGACAGTTAATCCACAAAATCTTGGATGCTAAAATAACTGAACTATCGGTTTAACCAATTGTCACCAAGCTAGCTCAATGTAAATGACAACATCACAATTTAATGAACGATAACTGAATTCTCAATATAGCACTTTATCAGCCAAAAGTGGAAAAACAACCACCATATGTTCTATTTATAGAAAATAACAGTAAAATCACTGGCAAACCCACTAAATGTAGTAAAGATGGCAGTGTGGTAAAATTGTCGATAGTTTGCTACATATAGTGGAAGAAACTGAAAAATTAACTTTCTCTTGTTGTTGTCTAACTCTAGCACTGTACCACATGTATGATGGCTCTATGTGAGCGCACAAGAGTTGAAATAGGTCGAATTTGGGTAAGACTCAGCAGGTTACAACCAGTATTATCACTTTGTGGCCCAGTCCTCTTTAACAGTGCATCAGCCTACAATGAATCGTGCACTCAAAATTGAGTTTGAGGCATCCAAAGTCAGATTTTGACCAAAAACTCATAAAAAATTGATTTCGACAACTGAGTACAAGCAAAAGTAAACTGATATTGCCATAGCCAGCAGCAAATCCTTGCTCTGAAGGTCCACATTAAGTTCAGAAGTCTGATATCAGAGAATTAACTTCACAAAAAATTGAGTTTCATACACAAAAAGTGTAGTTTCAGCCTTCTAACTTTTGATAACTTGCTCCAAAACAAATTCACCCTCTGCATGCATCATAAACGTTCAGAACACCTCTGAGCAAACAAACACCCACAGCTACAGCTTCATATACCTTGCTATAACTCATGTACTAGTTGTTCATGCCAAATTTTTAGATTTTAGCCCAAAACAAAATTGATACATGCTGTACACGTGCTCTGAACCACTACCACAAGCCATAAGTATATCTAGTTCCAACAACTTACAAACAGTTGAACAAACCCTCTAGAGAAGTGTTTGCCTTTCATATCCTCCATTACCAAGAATGCAGCATTTCCAGCATGAAAACACACTAACAAAGCTAGAAAATTCACATGCTACCGCAAAAGAAATTGCATGCTGTCTTGTATACAGGAATCTGAGCCCAAAGCTTTGATTCTATTTGTGCATGAATAATACAAAGCAGCGATTTCATAAATCGAGAAGCGGAGTACAATAACTGTGCACAAGCCTCCATGAGCTCAAAATCGCCAGATTCAAAACGATTCACCAAGGAAATCATACATGCACACATGCAAATGAGAATTACACAAACATAGAAGTCGATGTCAAGTCCACACAAGCTCTCCAACTGATCTCCTTTGCTCATATTGATAAGAACGTCATAGGAACCACTCTCGTAACATCATAAGACCCCCTAAATCCTCCACCTGTGATTACCAACGACTCAAGCGCTAGGCATAGGACATCATCCAATTGTGCATGGACCTATCACACACACACCCTGGCACTACCGGATTGCCAAGGTACACCTGATCCACCATTAGGCTCCTAGTT
Organism: Diphasiastrum complanatum; assembly: GCA_029204225.1. NCBI lineage: Eukaryota > Viridiplantae > Streptophyta > Lycopodiopsida > Lycopodiales > Lycopodiaceae > Diphasiastrum > Diphasiastrum complanatum. The sequence goes on from CM055103.1 coordinate 13,102,541, forward strand.
ATGGCACCCCATACTGACATAACCTTCTCCCGAGGAGATGTTAGCTTTAACATGGAGTAGATACCAAGACTCTCCACTAGAACATTAGGACAACAAATATTCCAATAATGACTTGCCCTAGGGCGCCCTATAGATACTTATAGGGGGGGAACTTGCCCCCCTACCTTGTATATTAGTAATGCCACACTCCTTTGCCATTTCCAAAGTCAACAACCCTAAGTCTACTCATCTTTACTTAGTCAAAGTCCCAAAATACCATATACTAGTGATATTGGCCTATAATGACTAATAGCATCCATAGGGCCCTATAACAACTACCTAAGGTCCCCCAACTTGTGGTAGAGCTTTGCAACCACATTATTGGCACCTCCTTGGGCTTTAAGCCCTGTATTGATATTGGGCATTTATAAGCTTTGGTTTAGTTCCTATAACCCTACATCTATTAGTGATATGTGACATTGATGTCACCCGTTGTCTGGACATTTTGACCCTATTGGTAGCCGTATCCCTACTAGCCCTAACGTGTGGGCCAAACAATATAATAGTTTTCAAGGAAACATCATAGAGCACCCATGATATACAAGAATAGAAGGAGAAAAATATAGAATGTGTATTGTCATGTGCTGACTATTATTATGCTAAAATGGATGCCAATGGCCGTACTATCTCACTTGCTTCATCCTCTTCTTGTCCTTTCCTTTTGATCATTGCTAAAGCTTCCTTCGTAATTCATCTTCGCATTCCATCTCTAATTCTCTCTCCCTATCCGTCTTCTCTTCTTGTCTTCTCTCTTTCCACTCACAAAGGATTGCATGGTGTATGTGGTGCTAGAGACATTATCACATCGGCTGAATTTGATTTTCCACCCAAAGAGGAATGTGAACTCAAGCCTCGCTAGAAGGAATTTGATTGTTAAAAGGTAAAACGGTAATCCCTATATGTCCTCTTAGGAAATAAGTCCTTGTACTTGTTTGACACCTATTTCACTAAACTATGCATAGGTTTCAAATTCAGTTTCTACCATTGGCAACTATCACACAAAATGTAGCTTGAATCATGGTCTTCCTCCGCACTTAAATTTGATGGCACTCTCATCGAAGATTTATCTTTTGTGAACACACCCAAAACAAGCAGTATAGGAGGCACCATTCGCTCGCAACGAATGGAATGAGGCCTACCACTATACTAGAACTCCTATACATGAGTATCCCAAGCTATGTAGGACTTTCACATCGCATGTCAACAAACACGCCACATCAAACCATGCCAACATAGTAATCTCATAATGTTATGTCTATATAATTTATGGAATACCAACAACCCTTGAATTCCACACATTTGGACACTCTACATCAGCCTATGTGCTAGTGCTAGGATGGTTGTTGTGTCCTCACACTTAACTTCCTCACAAAATCTAGATTCATCACATTATGGGAGAACCCAATGTCAAATTAAATCACAGCATCTCTACCACACACCTAACCTCTCATACAATCAAAGAAATTTTAGGAAATTGATACCCTTGCTAAGTGGACTTTGCAATAAGTGTTGGGGAACCGTGTCCATCTTCCTATCCACCAAGACTTTCATTGAACATGCAACATTGTGATCGTTTTCTTCTTTTATCTCTTCCACACACATGCCCTCATCCAATTGATCAAGTTGAATCTTATACATGGTTCTCATATGGTTTTGTGGACATTACTTTCACTTGGGTTGTCCCAAGCATCCAAAGCACAAATTCTCTCCTTTTCTCACTCTTGGTCTTGTGGCAGCAACAACAAAGGATGCTGAACCTTTAGATACTAGGCTGCACATTGGAAGTATGCATCCTTCACACTTTTTGGTCACCCCGAAGTTGCCCTTGTCTAGATTGACAATCGGTTCCATTCCTTTTTTCGTTAACTCTTCTTACCCCATAAATGGAAATCACATTTGGGTCCCGGGCTTTCCTGCCATCCCTGTACAACGCCATCTGAATAGCAGCCTGCAAATCATACATCTTGCTCCTTGACAAAAGGTTGGGTGCTCTGCTTGAGCCCTCTACAGAATGAAACACTTGTAGAAACATACAACTTGTGAAGCAGGTGGGTCAACTCCTATATATAATACCCTCAGAAAGCAACCTAAGAAAATGGTAAGGTCTTTAAGAACATAGAAGGTGATTACATCACGAATGTAAATGCAACTTAGCTAGCACTTAGCACGCTGAGCATCACAGGATTCTACTACTTAACACCGATTCGTCTGGTTGCTTTAGCGACCTATGAAGGACTAGCTCCGCAAAATTAGTTAGCAAAATCAGGTCGGCACTGAATGGGTGATTTCACTGACTGCTATGTGAGGACCAATTCTTGCATGTATGAGAAGTAGGGGTAAAACTTCAAATCTAAATAATAATCTATACTTTTGCTCGTACCCAAAGAGATGATCGCGAAAGCGAAGACGATAGAAAATGAGACGACTCCAAGGTAATTTGGCTGAGCAGCAGCCGCAACCAGATTAACAGGAACCACACTCCGCCCGATATCCAATAGGGAATCGATTGTCGACTTACGTGCGGCTGATCCTTGCCTGACATAGAAAATAAGTGACCACGGACGGGTCAGTTATAAAATTCTTAAGAGCATTTATCTGCTGATATGCAATAGCCAGAAAAACAAGCATTGCATGCGTTCTACATAGATAGACGAAGAATGTAACAAGCAACGCACTGCTGGAACGGGAACTAGTGGAGATTCAAAGACAGTGCACTCATGGGCCCTAAGCAAGAGCTCACAGAGTGCGTGGAGAGAAGAAAGCACGTCCAGGTATGCCTTGGACAGCAACCGTGGAGGGAGGGAAGAGAGTCAAGTTGGAATCAAATAAAAACCGAGAGGGCACATACAAACTGGTTGCGGTTGAATTTGTCTGAGAGCATTTGCTGACATTCTCATCACTGAATGGCGCACTGTGGCCCGGTCGTATCGCATATACGAGACCAATGCCAAGTCCTACTGCCAGTAGCATCGAAAGAAGGTAATAGATCAAAGACCATCGTGTTACCTGCCCAACTCTGAAGATTGCAGTGGTGGCAATTTAGTAACTAATCAAGCACTCAATTTGCGGAATTGCTCATTCATTTCTCCTCTTCCAAACAGTACAGAATCAAAGCTTGTGTACTTTACCCATTCGGTGTGCGTCTTAGACTAAAGACACCAGACATAAGAGCAAACACTATAAGTGGCAAAACAAGCGCTTGCAGTGCCCGTATGAAAATTTCTCCTGGATAACCTGCCACAAACACAGCGCACACATCGATCAGCAGGAGCGGCCCTGGTCTTGCGCGCATCTTTGCAATTACAAATCTTTCCCCCCTCTTACATATTATCTTAATCTGCCTGAACATAGAAACAATCAGGACTCCTTGGCTAGCAGTCAGATCAGTATTACAAACGTTTCCATCCTCTTGCTTATTATCTTAATCTGCCTGAACATAGAAACAGTCAGTACTCATTGGCTAGCAGTCAGATCAGTATTATCTTAGTCTGCCTGAACATAGAAACAATCAGGACTCATTGGCTAGCAGTCAGATCAATCAGTCCTAAGTGAAGGAAGAATTGGACAGAAATTATCAAAGCAAATTCCTTTTGCCTGATGCTGTCTCACCTATAAGCTCAATAACAAGACCGGAACAATCGGCATTATAAAGCGCAGCTCCCAAAGCTATTCCCACACAGACTCCCGCTATCGTCCACCACACCAACATATTTCTCCGAAAGATCTTGCTCCTCCATCGTCTCCACATGTCTCTCGTATAATTTTCCTGCATTGAAATTGAAGAACGAATTCGCCAAATGATCTCAAACAGTGTTAAATGCATCCATTACTAAGAATCCTCATACCTGCCTGAAGTGGGCAAATCAAAGTCATACTCTCATAACCCTTTTTTTGGAGGATCTTTCAAGCCAAAGGCAAAGGGCAAGAGCAAGGGCAAGGAGCAAACATGTGTAATAGCACCATCTCCTTTTATCTTCTTATATGCTATGATGATATGTTCTTCACCTTTAGATGTGGATGAGCCCATCTTCTATATGTTCTTCACCCTTAGATGTGTGTGAACACACCGCTCTCACTTCCTATGATATGTTCTTCACCCTTAGATGTGTGTGAACTCAGCGCTGTCAAGTGAGCGGTGGGTGCTTAATACGTTGAGAGCGGTGGGTGCTTAATATGTTGATCCGCCATTATCACATGTGGGACCTGGGTTGGGTGGTGCTTAATACATTGATCCTCCATTGTCACATGTGGGACTTGGGTCGCGTGACTTGGGTCGCATGGCGGGGACCATGAGCTGACCTGGGACTGGAATCTGGATTATATGTGTAATGGTCGGCCCAATGGAACATTATTGCACGTAGTTGCATTTAGCAGGAATTTTCAGGCAACGATTTGATACATTTGTTTTTAAATTGGGTAAGAATTTGTGAGACCTACATCTTATGCAATATAATATAGGCCTTAAAAAGGCCTGAAACTTACGTAAAGTGCAAGGCCCGACCCTTGAATTTAGGCCCTCCCTATTTTATGCACCTCAAAACAAGCACAGCCCTCAGACTAGGGCCTTCCCCCTTCTAAAGACCTCATGAAAAAAATATCATAAATACAAAATCCCCTAGAGATATAGGTAGCTATATAAATGTAAAATCGTTAAAAATTAGGTAAGTATGAGGAACCCTACAAGTGCAAGATTCCTCTCTGTTTTTACCTACAATAAATATAACCATAGAAACCGTACAAATCTAAAAGATGTCTTTACGAAGATATAATTTTATTGCAACGCCTTTATGGCATTTCAGCGATTTTTTGAATACATGGGTCATTACGGTTCCATGAATGAATTATAGGTGGAGTGCACCATACAAAGTTCAAACTAACGATGATGATGTTATGCTACGGATCTAGATTCATGAGATTGTAGTATGTCAAAGCTTATTTCTCATAAGGACTCAAGGGGCCTCATCTAATGATGTAAGAGCACCAAAAGATAACTTGATATTTAATTCATGGTATATCTTACACCATTGGATGAGGGCGGGCCCGTTTGCATCCTTAACCATGGTGAGAAATACTCTCCTCCAGTCACAATGTTTATGAACTACGGCCTCAAAAGCGATTTCTTTGAAATTTTACAAGGCCTTTCCCACAAAAAATATTCTTTTTGGGACCATAATTTATGTGTTTGGCATATCTTCTTTTCACTAATGCCCTAATTGTCATCCCGAATGCCCCAAACTCTAGGCAACCGTGATTGCCCCACAACCATCTCCAAGGGTGGCAGTTGTCGGATTTCAATGCTCAGGTCCAAAATCCATTCGATAATGAGCATCATGAAAATCTGTCCAAGTCCGACTGCATCGACTTCGAAGTCATCGAACTTACTCCATTGGACTTCTTCAACTTCTTCATCAACTCACTCAACTGACTCCATGGACATCGACTTCATCAAAGTACCCGACTTACTTCATTTTGGTCTTTGGCATCATTTTCACATCTAAACAATTGTTGATGGTCGGTATAATACCCAACTTTGGCTCGTGAATTATCCTTGAAAGAGTTCCCTCATTTTCTCTCAAAGATTTTGACTCATAGAGAGGAGTGGTCGCGTTAGAACCTTGGGCCTACCAAGCCAAACATCCAATTTTGAAGTAATTAACCTAGATTAGTCAACTTATGTCATTTTGCAGCCCTAATTGGTTGCATCAACAAAGAGAGTCGATTAGATCGATCCTAATCGAACCAAATGTGACCTAAGGATGAAGCTACGTTTCAAATTTGAAAAGAAAAAAAATGGGCTATCTTTAAACCCCTAAAAAATGGAGAGGTGGCTAAATGAAGCTTTACTTTAGAGTAACTAAAGCCACTTGTGCACACTATAAGTAGAGATCATTATGAGAACTGAAGGCACATTCATTTTAAATAAAAACAATTTTTTTTTTGGATTTGGTCTAAAGTGTGAGAACAATGAATGTTGAGAATCTAGGAGAACTCGTTAGTTGTTGACAATCATTGTAGATATACTCATCTTTTGTGAAGTTTTATCTAGAGTTTAGGTTGAATATGAGAACATTATGTGGAGAACATTCTTATTGTAGAATTTGAAGTTATAACATAATGGTGGAAAATTGACTAACCAATAAGGGGCCTTGAGAGTTCAAAAACTAGCTTCGAGCGGTTGTGGCTCAAGCAAGATTCATTACTGTTGAAAATGGGAAAAAAAAATCTTTCAATTTAGAGCCATATTTGAAATCTCAACTCAAGAAAGTGAAATGCCAATGTTCAATCATACTTATCCTCCAATTTGCGGCCATGTTCGATATTTCACGTTGACTAAGACTTGAGTGGGCTTTGAATAGGTATGAGGTTCTTGGAGTACTAGACGAGAGGATATCATATAATAGGATAACAACTTCTCTTTTTTATTGTAATGTCATGTGCCAAAGCTCTCAAATCAAGCTATTTTAAAGCAAGAAGAGCCTAATCACTATCACATTCTCATCGAAGAAACCAAAAGATACAAAACACCATTGTTTCGCCATATATCATATATCAAAATCAAGAGTCAAATTGCATTAGTATGTAGGTTATTGTGACCATTACATGTGATAGGGCGCACATGAGATCATAGAGAAAATGGAGAACCTCCTACTCCTTCCTTACAAAACGAGCTATAACATAAATCTCCAAATGATGCAACTAGACTAATTGTAAACATATTCAAATGATAATTAAACTTCATAATCTTGTGCACTAACTAATAGTTATCCATTTATTAGCTTGTAAAGGCCTAAAAAGGATTACACCTTTATTTATTAAGGTAATGGAACCTTTTAGGCCCCATGAAGATTTACAAGTTCTTATACAACATTTAGCATATTTTAATTACGTGACACTCCCCTACTTAGGAATTTGTGTCCTCACAAATTGATGTATACATTGATTTCTAGAGTTTCGTGCAATTTCATTTGCATTCATGGTAAAGATTTGTCCACATATCCAAAACTCCACTATTGATTCAAATGTTTTCTCCATTAAGGAGATCATTTCATTTGACCAAGTATTACTTGAATTTCTTCATTTCTAAGCACTTTATCCTGATATCCAACAACATTTTATGGTGTTAAAGCCATTCTATCGTCATCATCCATGGGTGGTGACATGGAAAACCTACAATAGATCAAGCTTGTAGTTTAACTCACTGATTTTTTCAGAATTCTAAATGGTCCACAACATCAAGGAGCTCATTTTTCAATTGGAGTTTTCTTGAACTCTGCGACATTCTACACAGAATAGAATTAAGCAAACTACAGGAAGGATGAATACCTTGACCTTCCGGCTAATCTTCACCTCTGGAGTAAAGGGTATCCATTCCCATTTGTATCTATATTTGAATGACATTTCAAACTATTTGAAGCAACTCAAAGACCTGGCCATCTCCGACTACTTCGACGCTATACTGATCTGACTACTTTGACGATCGACCGATCCGACTACTTCGACGATCGACTGATCCGGCCGTTGGGTTGGTTTGTCCACCATCCATACCCTTTATGGTTTCTTGATTTGGCATGCTTAGAGTAGGATCTTTGGACAAGGACTTTATACTTAGTCTTTTTCCCTTCCCATTGTCTTGCGGTCTTGAAGACTACATGACCATGGTGGCTTGCATACATTGTGCTGGTTTTCCACCAAGAGTTCCACTTGTCACCAGTATTCATTGTAATGTAGCATCCATTGATTGTTGTAGAAGGCTTGATAGAATTCGCGTGATTTCTGTTGTTGCAATTCGTTTGATGAATTCTACCAACTCTGTGTTTTGTTATGCTATAGGCATTGTGCATTTTTTGGATTTGGGAGAATTGTCGTGTAATCCACTTGTCTCAAAACCAAGTGGCACCAAAAAAATTTGTTTGTGGTGCATCTTGACTGAAATTTCCTGATAATATGCTACATGCTTGTGCTTGTAAGATAATGCCATTTTAGCTTTTTGTAATTGCCTCAATGGACAATCTAGACATGGATGGTTGACACCGCATTGTGAACACCAGAGTGAAAAGGTTATTGGATCAACTCAATGTGGGCATTCTGATCGACGATGTCTTCCACCACATCCGAAACATTGTACCATGCGTAGAATACCATCCCCTCGGAGGTGATAAGCATGCACAGGTAACAAATGTCTCTTCTCACTTTCCACATAGTAGAGTGGTAAGCTATTATGGTCTTCAATTGATTTATGGGACATGCCTAACGATATTACCAAGACTTCCACTCCACCTTTTCTGGTTGAGGATTGTCTTCATGTGCTCGGGACAAAACTCTTTACATATGTTGAGTGATCCTCCCAACGCTGGCGTACGGTCAGTATTATCAAAAAAAGTGTATGGAGATAAGATCGGTGGTCCATCGCTAACAGCAGACAATTTTCAATCAGATAAAGAGTAAAAAACTTTGCTTGACCCATTGCTGGTCCAATCGTTGGACAGTGGACCACATTTTCTTCTATGTAAGCCATTTTTTTGAGCATGCTTCATCGCTGGTCCAGCGTCAGCAGACAGAGAGTTAGTTTAAAAAGTGCCATGAGAATGCAATATGGTCCATCGCTGGATAGCGGATCATCGATCCATGCATAACCATTCAAAAGATGCTATGAACCTTATTGTGTAGTGAGAATATATCCTACTCACAACAAAGCAAGCTTTCTTAACGTAAAGAGATGAATGCATCAATGAGAAATCAGACAAGTTACATACCTTATAATAGAAACTGACAAACTCAAGCTTGATTGGGCACCCACTCTGCAATGGGCAGATCTCCAATCTCTCTTCATATCGTATTGTAGAGAAACCTTTGTCGAGAATAGGTGATATATAGCAGTCCAAGGGGAAGCTTCGTAGAAGAACCCTTTTGACCAATTTTGGTGGGAGCTTTTTGAATACTGCAATAAATGCTTGGGTTGGCAAAGGCTTAGGACATTAAGATTAGGAGTCCTTTTTTGTGATTTGATCAGGGGAGGTGCCTTAAAATAAAGAAGAGTCCATGAGAGAGAGAGAGAGAGAGAGAGAGAGAGAGAGAGAGAGAGAGAGAGAGAGAGAGAGAGAGAGAGAGAGAGAGAGAGAGAGAGAGAGAGAGAGAGAGAGAGAGAGAGAGAGAGAGAGAGAGAGAGAGAGAGAGAGAGAATCCACCAACTGACCCGTAGTTAGTGAATCCCTTAGGGGGCAATTACCTCCCCATAAGGGATAGCTAATTGCCCACCAACAGACCATTAATATAGTGTAGTAGATCATAGGACAAACCAAGAAATGAATCTGTCGAAAGAAGTTTATTTATGATAACGCAAAGTTTAGCCCTCATGAAGCCATTTTTTTGAGAAGCTTTTAGCAAGATTTCTATCTCTTTTATAAAGGTTTCTTGCTTGTTGCAGCAGTACATTGCAGAAATAACTTGGAAAATAATAACTTTGTAGAAATTATAGACTAGTTTATTGGAAGCCAAATGTATGTATTGTAAGTATTCGAAAGGTAAATCTCTTAGTACCCGTTACGGGATTGAAAGCAACTTAAATGTTCAGAAAGCTCGTCATGTTTGCTTCACAAGACTTTTTTTCAATATCAAAAAATTCCAAGGGATAAATCCAGAAAGGATTTTTCGGAGTTCTTACCTGATTCTTACCCATAAACAAATCGATGTTAGGATTGTTAATGAAGCAAATGTCATCAATATATCTAAATGAGTGAAAGAATTCATTCATCCATGTTCTGAGCCCTAATTTGGCTAGTCTTTTAATAAATTGAGCTTCGAAGAACATAAGATACCAGTTACACCATGTAGGTGAGTATGAAAAACCCATTGGTATGCCGCAAATTTGTCTCCAGGTTTTGTTTCCTAATTTGACAATACAACTGTCTATTAGAAAGGCATTCCACACCCTCTGACTTTTTATTAGCCCATGACCATTTAAAGACTTCCATTTCTTGTTCCCATTTGAAACTCAATAGTAGAATGTTTGAAGGCATAGGTAATGGATTTATTCATAATTGGTTAAGCCCATCCGTACCGTCCAAAGGTATATTCTCATAGCACTTTGAAATGTCCGCAACCCACACGTTGGTGATCATCGATGGTAAGTTAAGATAGAAATCAATAGGTGACTCACATTTCCAAAATAAGCTTGTATCCACATTTAGGATACTCTTGTATGTTTTTGCCTTAAGGCCTGTCCCTTTCATGAGGAATGGAGACAACATACCAAGAGCTCCTATTAGGAATTTTGCAACTTTAGTAAAGCAGCAATCATGTGCATCCATCTAACTAATTCCTTGTAGGCTTTGTAAGAACACAGTATATACAGCAAAGAGTCATTATCTAAAAAGATTTTAGGAAAAAACTGGCGAGTTTTTCTATTACATACGTCACAGTTTCCGTAACCGAGTTTTCTTGATCATTAGGAAAGGGGCTAAAGTAAGGGCTATTAAGTCTATCTAGGCCAAGTTCTCGTACAAAGAATTTACATATAAAACTGGGATTGTGCTGTGCCTTGTCAATGCCATTGATGTAGAGAAAATTCATGAGCCATTGTTTTTCATTTTTAGCAATTTGTATTTTTGCAGCTGTGTCCTTATTGCCATGTAGCCAATTTCGTTTTTTGATGTTTTCTAGGGCAATGTTTTTACAGAATATAGCATGCTTCTTTATCGTTTCTTCATCCAAGTTGTGTGTAGGTAAGAGTTTTATTAGTTTAAACCAGCCATCATAAGTTTAGAAGCCACGTCATTGATATTATTCTTTCTTAGAGTAATATGATTGAGACCTTTTATAAGGATTCATGTAAAATAGGGCTTTTCACAATATTGTTGTCTATAGAAACAATATGTCCAAAGTTTTCAGCAACAAAATTCTTAAAACTATTAAGAGATAAGCATTCGCAAGCACATAAATTTTCTATGCCAAAATCACAGAAGACATCATAGGGAAAATACCAATCATTCTTGAAACTTTGGTAGGTAAGTCCAACCGAACGTAATATCATGAAAGACACTCTACAACACCGAATAGTCTGAATAAAACATGAGCGTAAAAAGGCTTCACATGGATAGCTTCAAAAACTCTATTGCGGTAGCATAAATGTAAAACAAAGCTCCTTGAATCACTGCTAGTAGTCAACTGAAGATGTCATGTCGTTGAGATAGTGACCTCTTCTTTCTATCCTTTCTCCAATCTGCACATGGATTAGTCCCGATAAAAATTCAGCCTTTTGATAGGTAGGTCGCTCTTTGTATTGCTATTTTGTCCTTCCTTTTCTGTAAGTCTTTTCTTTCTTGTCCCTGACCTTGATACAACTGAGTTTGGATTGTTGAGATTGAAAGTGCCCATTCTTTTGCTAGTGTTCTGAAGTGTAGAGAAGCTTGGTCGTTTCAGAAGCCGTTCTATCTCACGCATGTTCTCAGCATCTCCCACGTGTGCTAAGAGTTTGGTAGAAGAATCTTTGGAAAGCTTAATGGAGGCATCAATCATGTACTATTGGATGAAAAGAAAGGTAAGGTATGCCTTGACCATATCTCTAGTGGATTTACACATGAAGAAAGCGTTCATTAAGGTTTGGAGGGAAGCACCAGGGAAGAACTTGCCTAAGTTGTTCATCATAAACCGGATGGCGTGGTCAAACTGGATAATAGATGAATTGTTTTTGCATTTGTCACCACATCTACACTTGAAGAAAGGTCGTTTCCAGTTCCAGATTTTGGCTTGATGAAGGTTTATTCTATTGAAGCCAGTTAGTTTCAAAGTGTCCTCTGATTCTAGCCCAGGTTTTCTCATAAGGGCAACGAGAAGGTTCAAATTTGCTCATGCGGATAATAGTATCAAAGGCCATTGGAGTTTCAAGAGAGAGACTTTTATGTAAAGCAGCCGATTTGCAGACATCTATTTCTTTCTCAATAAGATGTGACGTCAAGATCCAAAGGTCGATGGGCACAGGAGCAAGAAAGTTGACAGTAGGGAGGCTCCAAAGTTTTTAGATAGTGAGGACGGATTTGAATTCAATGGTTCTACTGGGTGCAAAGGGGATTTGACAATTTTTGGATTGGCAGAATTCATATGAAGATTGATCACGAGGTGTGGTAATAAACGAGCATCAAGGGTGGTGGATGTCAAATCAGTAGTAGAATTACCATTTTCATTCTCTAGGCAAGAAAAGACTTTTCTAATATGAAGACTAAAAAATCTTTCCTGTTCCTCAAATCTCTCGACATAATCATTAAGACTGCCAAAAAGATTTTATACCAAACTCAAAGTAGCCTTCTTTTTAACAAACTCTAGATAGATTTTGACCCAGTCCAAAGTCTCCAAAAGATCAATCAAACACAAAACCTTATCCTCAGGTCCAGCAGAAGAACAAGTAGCCCTATCAGTGTCAGTGATAAAAGAATGCATCATTACGGCCTTTTTCATACAACAAATAAGCGTCTAAATAAAGTGGTTAGGTGGAGGAGGGGGCTCCGCATAACCTAAAAGAGCAGCATCTTGAAACCATCCTGTGGACTAAAACATGAAAACAGACCTATGTTAGCTTATGAACCGGATAAAAGGTAAGGATTTAGTACTATCCCAACCAAGGAATAGTCGGACTTACACCACAAGGATGCAAAGAGAGAGAGAGAGAGAGAGAGAGAGAGAGAGAGAGAGAGAGAGAGAGAGAGAGAGAGAGAGAGAGAGAGAGAGAGAGAGAGAGAGAGAGAGAGAGAGAGAGAGAGTTACACAATTTCACATAGTTCCTCTTGAAAAAGCAAGACTAAACCTTTTGAAGTCTTTATTCGAGCTGAAAAGTAAAATACAGTACTGTAAAGCATAACCACTTTCAAAACATCCAGCTGATACCTGCCACCATCCCACAACACAAAACCGCACGAGTTAGTACAATGGAAAATATAGGTGTTATAGCTGAGCGTTAGTTGTTATCCATGTCCAAAAGAAGCTATACCCCTTAACAACATAAATAGCATTTTAAATCATAGTCCAGTCTTCCCAAATGACTAAATATTTTTTAGCGATAGGCCAAGCCCTGACATTAACGTATTAGGGCATGTGCCATGCTGATCAATTTATGGGCATTGGTCCATATCAGTTCATTTTGTTTTGTGTATAAGTATGAATAGTTTCTACCGTATCCATGCCATTCTAACCCATGTGACAACTTTCAGAAAACCAATCATGCACTGCTGACCATACTCATGAGCATATCCATGCTTTCCAGTCGTATCTCACCATGCTCTGATATGACAAATGAATGGGTATTGTTTTGCGATAGCCATGATTGAATAGTTTTTTTTTAATAAACTTGCGCTTATCAAAACTACATATTCAACCCATGGTATTTATGACACCGTTATGGATAGGTTATATATTATCGGTGCAATGTTTGTGGTTTTTACACGGTATCAAGGCAGATCTGTGCCATTCTAATCCTTTTGTAAGAACCTTTTATCTTACGCATATCCATGCGGTCTCAGATAATTTTAATGAACAACCTTTCCAATGGACAACATTTAAGTCATCATTATCAGAGTGTTAAATTGGTTATAAAATGGTAGATGGCAAGAAGTAGGAAAAGATGTGTTTAAGCATCCAAAGTCTTCTTTGTAACCATAGAGAAAAATATACGTAAAACAAAACCTCTTCCCTTTGAGCATAAGTTGTTTATGCACAACCTAATTTTGTTGCGAGAAATCATACCTAGATGATTGTAGATGTGTTATCTTGTGAGGATGCCATGTTAATCCTTCAAGTGCTCTTGCTTTCTTTAGAATCAAATCATTAAAAAAGTTATTGCCAAATAAGATATTCTCATTCTTCTTTAACAACAGAGATCAGAATATTAGAGACAACCATTCATCAGTTGCTATATCAATTAGGAGCGAAGGGTTTTATGTATGTACCTGCATAGACGCTTATAGATAGATGGTTTGAAATTGAACCTAACAAAAAAAGAAGGCCGTAGTAATAATCGATGCTACAAGATGTACATGCTATCTCCGTTAGTGATTGAGTATCCTCTTCGAAGTAGAAACCAGTAAACAGTATCTAGTAGCCTAATAGATGCATGAGAGACAAAAACTAATCGTGCAAAATTCTGAGTTGTAGTTCTTGTAAGATAGAATGAAATCAAAGTTTGATGGACTTGTAGATGGCCTTTCAATACTTAGAAAACAGCCGAACATACATTCTATCCATTGTTGGATAGTAGTGCTTATTATGTGTTATGAACATGTGCAATGGTGAGTTGATCACCCGCCAGAGAAAGAGCACAACTTATGAGTGCTTCATTGCTAGATTTGGAAAATGCAAACAAACTTTTGAAGCTACATAAAATGTATGTCACGAGACCATCGCTGGCATGCGGTCAACATTATCAAAAAAAGTGTGTGGAGATAAGCACTAGTTCATCGTTGGGGGACAACGGACAATTTTCAATCAAATAAAGAGCAAAAAACTTTTCTTGATCCATCGCTGGACGGTTGACCACATTTTCTTCTATGTAAGCCATTTTTTTGAGCATGCTTCATCGCTGGTCCAGCTTCGGGGACAACGAGTTAGTTTATCATAAAAAGTGCCATGGGACTGGAATATGATCCATCGCTGGATAGCGGATCATCAATCCATCCATAACCATTTAAAAGATGTTATAAACCTTATCGTATAGTGAGGATATATCCTACTCACAACAAAGCAAGCTTTCTTAACGTAAAGAGATGAATGCATCAATAGGAAATCAGACAAGTTACATACCGTATAATAGAAACCGACGAACTCAAGCTTGATAGGGCACCCTCTCTGTAGTGGGCAGATCTCCAATCTCTCTTCACACCGTATTGTAGAGAAACCTTCGTCAAGAACATGTGATATATAGCGGTCCAAGAGGAAGCTTTGTAGAAGAACCCTTCTGACCAATTTTGGTGGGAACTTTTTGAATAGTGCAATAAATGCTTGGGTTGGCAAAGGCTTAGGACCTTAAGATTAGGAGTCTTTTTTTGTGATTTGATCAGGGAAGGTGCCTTAAAATAAAGAAGAGTCCATGAGAGAGAGAGAGAGAGAGAGAGAGAGAGAGAGAGAGAGAGAGAGAGAGAGAGAGAGAGAGAGAGAGAGAGAGAGAGAGAGAGAGAGAGAGAGAGAGAGAGAGAGAGAGAGAGAGAGAGAGAGAGAGAGAGAGAGAGAGAGAGAGAGAGAGAGAGAGAGAGAGAGAGAAATGTGAAACCAGTAGAGTCTTCTCCTATTATTGAGAATGTTAAATGAGTACAAATGGTACTCTTTTATTTTTGGGAGGCCCTTGTCTCATTCATCCTATTGGCTACTTGAAAGTGGCAAGGATTGAAATCTTAGCAAAGAAACACAAAAGATCTACTGGTGCACAAAGAAGCACACCCCACCTACCACTATTTGACTTTGACTCCACTTTATAACTTAGACTTTGGGCCTTTTAACTTATTTTATTTGCACCTAGGGCCCAAGTCACTAGAAAACATCTTGAACTATTTAATTAATGTGCTCATTGGGTTGGGGCTTATACACGCAGGAAGCTAGTTCCCTCACACTTATTATTCTAGCTGTACAAATGTACTGTGTTGGGGCCCACTTGGTAAAGGTTTGGCCAACGATAGTTTTAGTGGCAGGACCCACTAAGCCCAAACACAAGCCCGATGTTGTAAAAATAATTTGGATGCTTCTACTAGCCAACAAGGAAGTCAAATTTTGAAGCAGCAATGGTGGCAGTGTATAGATAAACAATTTACTCTATTCGGAGATAACGTTCCAGCTAATTCAAGTATATCCAAAAGCATTGTCTCAAAATGTATAAAAACCTACTTTTTGTATTTCAAGCAATGGACAACAAACTAGAATTTTGTATTTTGGAAGCTAATGCTTGAGGTACATTTCAAATAGATAACCTACTCGCACATGTATATCCAAGATTTGCAAATGGATTGGGGTTGATCTTGGAGCTCATTTTCGTATAGCACTAGATGAAGCTATGCACACAACATTGGTGCTAGAACAAAAGTATACAATTACATTGCAAAAACGAGGAGCTATAAAGCATCAAAAATATTGGAATGATAAGAATCTAATGAATATGTCATAGAATGCCTGCAATAAGTCCCATGCAAACAAATGTCATAGAATGCCTTCAATGGGTCCCATGCAAACAATAAGTTTTCAATAACAAATCTTTGAAGAACTGTGGTTTAGTGACACTAGATATGTTGATTAAATGAAAGTTCAAATAGTAGATGGATCATCTGTTATTTGCAACAAGGTCTCCCTTCAAGATTATATTTTGCAACCTACTTCTCTAATTGCAGAGATGGCGCCATATGACCTCATTTCAAAAGGTGAATGGCTAAAAACTTTGAGGGATGTGTTAATTAACTCCCAAAAAGGTCAAATCAACCTCCAAAGAAATGAAAAACATATAATTTACAAAGCCCCAGATTGAAAAAAATACCACAATATTGAGTTGGAAATGGGATACAAGCCAATCAATTTACCTTCTTACAAGTCATCTAAGTAGAGAAGGAAGAGGTAAACAAACAAGTGCAAGATTACACATAAATTTATCGTTCGAAGAACATCACCAGTTACTTATTACAAGGAAAGGTACTTTCAGAATGTGCATCGATTGTCTTGCTATTAATAAAACAACTACTAAATAAAGAGACCATATCCCTTGATTTGATAATCTACTAAATGGTTTTAAATGGGCAAGTGTGTTAACAAAAATAGATTTTTGCTCAAGGTATCATCAGATCAAGATTAAGAAGGGAGATCAACAAAAGACAACTTCTAGAACCATTGGAGGCCACTACAAGTCTACATTTATAACTTTTGGCCTAACTAATGCTCCACATTTGAAACTTTAGTGAAATGACTTTTGAACGATATTTGTATATGTTCATGTTAGTATTTTTTTATGATATTGGATTTATAGCAAAAGCATGTAGGAGAAGCTAAACATTTGAAATTGGTGTTAAACTATTCATGAAAACAACCAAATGTAAATTAGTTTGAGAAGAAGTGGAATATTTTGGACACATTGTGAAAAAAAGAGGTACTATGGTGAATTAACAAAGATTGATCATACACGAAAATGTACAACATCTAAGAGGATTTCTTGGGTTAGCATCCTATTATAGGGGATCTATTAGAAATTTCTCTAAGATTGTAGCACTCTTAATGACTTTGTTAGGAATAGCCACATTCATAAATGGAGTCATGAGGCACAAGTCAAATTTGAAAATTCCAAAAAGGCCTTAATTATTTCTTCCTTGTTAATCTAATTTTGATCTACCTTTTTAGGTGCTAGTAGCTATAAGAGGGGATATCTTAAGATAGGTTGATGGAGTTTTTGCTTATGCAAGCAAAAATATGACAAATAAGAAACCATCGTATCCTACCCTTAACAAGGAAATGTTAGCATCAGTACATGCATTGAAGAGATGGATATATTAGTTGCAGTGTGTCTAAATTCTTGATCAAAAGTGACCTCCATAGCTTCAAATATTTTTAAAGTCAAAAGCAATTGAATGGTGGACAAAAGTGATGGTCTTCGTGTGAAAAATTGTTAACTTATACTTGACTAGTTTTGGCTATTTTAGGTATTTTAGAGGCCAATCTTGTATATAAAATTCACATGATTTTCTCACATGTCTGAAATAAGTGGAAATGACCATTTTAAAGTTGGGTCCAAGTTTACTTAGTCACTTGTACATACAAAAGTTCATTTTTAGCTTTACTTGGCAATTTTGGCCAATATGACTAGTTTAGGTCAAGTTTCTGCTACGCTAAATGTCTCTAGAAAGAGTCATCACTTTTAGATATAAATAGCATGTAGGGCATGTAGAATGTAGAACCTAAGAGGTATTCCACTTTTGGAAGCTTTGGAGTCAATACTATCTTCTCATATTTGGTTCTCTTCTACATTTGGGTAGAATACTTGATGCATGCTTGTTCGATCTCTCTTGGAGGAAGGAAATAAATGATTTATTGTTATTTTAAGGCCTGTTAAAAGAGAATTGGATTGTTTTTAATCATGTGTTTAATAGCTTTTGATTCTATCTTGTTTTGGTAGAGTGATCTTGATCAAACTAGTGATTTTGTGTGTAGAATTGTCTATCAATTTGACAAGTGATTTGCGTGCAACTACTATTGGCCTAGATCCACATTTAGGTCATCATTAGATCTTAAGTTTTCACATACTTCGTAGGTCCAATCTTTAACTTCAAAATTGAATATCTTAAAGGAAACAAACGAAAAAAGGAGGAGTAAAAAAATTTCAACTTCAATGAATATCCATGATATAGAACATTTATCAATCCCTTCACACAATGGTCGAGCATCTTTCACATTTTTAAATGTTATTTTTTTTATGAAAACTTGGGAGCTAGATTGCATCTAAGTACTTCTTGCCATCTAGAAATTGATGGTAAAAGAAATAAAAGAGAGCCAATTAATAGATGTTGGAGTGCTGCCTATGACATTATGTAATCGATCATGAAACAAAATGGAAAAATTAGTCAGATCTAGCAAGATATTGCTATAATACTAGTCCACATTTGTTAGTTGGATAATACAACAAAAGAGAGCTCAATTTCAAATCTCTTATGTACCTAATGTAGCACTCTGGGCTTGAACAACAACAATGAATGGCATTACCATCACCACTAGGGTTGAACAATTCTCAAACAGCCTAGGTGAACCTCAAAATGGCGGAAACAAATCTATTTCTCCACCAGAAATAGAATAGTGGCATGGACCAAAAGAACCATTTATCGATCTTGCCATTAATAAGTACTATGCTCACAATGCCAAGGGGGGAGACTATATGATTATTATAGATGCGAAGAAGGCCATATGATTGCAAAATGTCCAAATAAAGGAGTTTACATATCTTTCTACTGTGAGTGTGGATACAGACATTGTTACAAAAACTATCCATTAGCACAGCCAATCCCAGTGCACCATTGAATTAGATTGTGGTCCAATCGATGTGGATGCACAAAAATCCATGTCAAGCTACACCCAAGAGGCCTCCGTATTCCAACATTCTAGTACTAGTTGTTATGCGAGCACAAAAATGCAATGAGGTAGCTCCATTTTTATCTCACTGAGGATTAGTGCCAGTAGATCAACTCTCAACGTTGGGATCCTATCCTAATGTAAGGAAAGAGAAAAGATAATATTAGAGAATTAGACATCAAATACAAGAAGCATAGGTTGAGAAAAATGCAGAACAATCAACAACGCCTCATGCAATTTTACCAAGTGGAGAACCAAAAGTGACATCACTGTAAGATTCACCACATAGATATGATGTGAACGTGAGACTATACCATCATAAGGAGACATTTCATATGGTTAAACTTGGAGCTCCCAAGACATAATTCATGACCAACATCTTATCTAGTAGAATAAACCTCTGTATCGGAGAATTCCTTCAATTAGCACCTCAAGCAAAAGGTGTCTTATTAGATTAACTTAACAACAAATCAGACATAGCCTAACAGAAAAATGTCGACTTAGAAAAATGTTGATGGGCTTGACTCTAAATTTTCAAAAAACAATTCAGATTGAAGATTTTGGTCTATTCATTTTTTGCATATTCAAACTCCTACATCAGATCATTACTATACACTCTTACTACCCAATTACATGTCCGTATACTCTCTAAACGAATTTATAGTTTCTTAATCTTATTTAGGAGCTAAATCAGTTCTTGTAAAACAGTCGTGAGAAATCAAGGAAATGCAAAGTCAAAGAAAAAGTAAGAAGGTTCATTCAAGAGGTAGTGAAGTGCATTCCTGTTGGATTCCTATCTTCTCCATCCCTAATCTCACAACTAATCTAGATCCACTCATTTGCTATAAGTAAATACTCTTACAAACGCACAATCTGTTGAAATACAAGGGAATCAATAACATGTGTCAACAATGTCGAGTCGAACTGTCGAATGTCACTATCGAAGGCAAACTGTCGAAGACACTCGAATTGACAATTATCGAGTCGACTATCAACTGACGATTCGACCATCTATCTCCAACAGAATAAGATTATGTCCAATTAGTTCAAGCTGTTTCCTAGAGACTGGGCCCTATGTGTAAATAAATAATGTAGAGGCCCAAAGTCACAATCTTAAGTTACAATAAGGAATCTAATTTTGGTCAAAGTGGGACTCACATGATCATGTGAGTTACTTTGTGCTAATGTTAGATCCATTAGATTGGATTTGTGTTAAGTTGAAGAGCTTGGATTAGAATCCTTGCCATTTTAGTATAGCCAATCAGAGTGAAGGAGGCTCGGTTAAAATAACAATGATTGACTTATACAATGCTTTCTAATTTTGACGGTACCACGTGTGCCCAGTTCTAGTTTTATCAGGCCGTCTTTCTTTTATGATCCCTTTGAGTGCTCTTAAGCAATTTTATCTTTGTACTTGCTAATTAGTGTGAATATACAGTTTGTGGGAGAGCAATTCTGTCTTGTCTTGTCTTGTTGCACTTGACGTTGTGTTGTGGTGATTGATTCGGTCGGGTTTTAAATCGTATTCTCAACTTGGTATCAGAGCCCTTGGCGGCTACAATCACTGGACAAGAATAGAGAGATGCGAATTCACGACGGTGTGCTAGTTGGATAGCACAAAACCGGTGTTGTGGAAATTCGTGGTATAGCTTAGAATTGTGGGAGGAATCAGAGACAAGGATTGTCGTCTGAAATGAAAAGGTAGCTAGTTGAAAGCTTGAAATCGTATAGAAGAAGTTGAGAAGTGTTTGTTGTCTGAACCCACTCGGTTCTTCACCGATTTGCAAGCCGTTTGAAGGTGCGGATTGCTGATTGTAGGGCGACCTCAAGAAGGTGTCCACTTGCTACCTATATCTCTCAGAAGGCTAGAGAAATAAGTATGGAAGCTGGTTGTTTTGCTAACCAGGGTTTTGAGGAGGAAAATGTGTGATCTCCCTCATTTTTTAAGCTTTTCAAAGTTGTAAAGCATTGAGCATGGGCGCCCTAGCATAGAATATCTGAAGCCAAAAGGCCATGGGCAGCCACAAAGAAGTGTTGGTGCTAGATCATGATTTGTCAAAGGCCAGAAACCCCAGCCAGCCATAGCCAAGCCTTCTTAAGATAGGAGAGAAGACGGAGAGCGTGCGAGCCAGCGCGTGCGGCCAGCCGTGGTGGAGCCATTGTGTGTTTAAGGGTCTCGTGCATGGAAGTGCAAGCTTGGGCACACAAAGTCATTTGATGACGTATGATCCGATCTTTAAAGGATCATCGGTTAGGATTGTGAGCAGTGGACAATTGTAGGTCATTATTTTTTATTTTTGACATCACGGTTGGCTTCGGCGTACACATTATAGCCTACAGGTGAGTTTTAAGCACTTTCGAAATGGCAAACATCAATGATGCAATTTTGGGCGATGCAAGCAAACTTGATGGGGCTTCTAACTACAACATCTGAAAACTCAAAATGAAGAGCATTTTGATGGAGAAGGCTCCCACGAGTAATGTCTCGCTTACTAGCGAACTTGTGGATCTACAGATCCTATGTAGAATTGTCTTGCACGCAGGTGGACTCGTCTTCTGTATTTTTGTCTTCTTGCTTACTAGCATTAGACTTCTTCTTCTGTATGTATCAAGTATCATCCAGAAAGTATATAGTCGCATCATGTAATTTCTAGATTAGAGTGATTAAACATCTACAGCTAATCACAAATTACAAGAGTGGCAGATTAGCCACGACCTAGAATGTATTTGCTGACGTCATGCTATCATATCAGATATCTGTACTTCTGGGCACTTGCATGATCTTGCTGGCCCTTTTTGGAGCGTGAGGGTAGAAAAAGGTGTCGCGATCATTTTTGTGTTGCTTCGAGTCGTTTGACTTTCTCGTTGTCTGACTTTCTCCTGCTATACCATGAAAAATTCTCTTTCATGAATTTTTCGCGTTCGTGTCTTCTCGTTAGGGTGTTCGTGAACATTTTCACTTCGCATCTTTTGACTTTTGCATTCGCGAACATTTTTGTCAGGCAGAGGGCTGAAAGCTAGCAAAGCTTTGGTAATAGAAACAGTTTTGTTTTTTCAGCTCCCTCTCAAAGCATGATAGCTCAAGACTGCTCCTCTGTCTCTCAAAAAGTCTTTTGTCTAGGGCTTTTGTGAAGATGTCAGCAACCATGTCTTTCGTTCTGATGAAGGTGGTCTGCAACATCTTCTTCTCAATCGCATCCCTGATCAAGTGGTACTTGATCGCGATGTGTTTCATCCTTGAGTGGAACACAAGATCTTTGGTTAGATGTATTGCAGATGTGTTATCCATCTGCAAAACCAGAGGCTCGGTTCTTGTTTCGCCCAATTCGTCTAGGAACTGTTTTAGCCAAATCATCTCATTAGCCATCTTTGTTGATGCAACATATTCTGCTTCATAGGATGACTGAGCCACTCTGCTTCTTGCTGACCCAGTGAACTGCCACTCCAAAGTCAATAAACAAGTTATGCTTTCAATTTTGGTAGCGGTTGTTTTTCATGGTCTAGCTAGAAGCAGGACACCATTTCTCTTTCTTCTATAGAAGCTGAATATAAAGCGTTAAGTTCCGCTACTCAGGAAGCTATTTGGCTGCATAAGCTATTAAGTGAGATTGGCATGAAGCAGGTACATCCTACTGTTATTTTCTGTGATAGCCAAAGTGGAATACAATTGGATAAGAATCTTGTCTTTCATGCGAAAACAAAACATTTGAAGTGAAATATCACTTTGTGCGTGAAAAGCTACAATATGAAGATATAAGTATTACACACTGTTCTACGATATCACAAGTTGCAGATATATTTACGAAAGCTTTAAGTAAAGAGAAGTTTGAAATTTTTAGAGCTAAACTTGGCTTAGATTTGGTTATGTAAATTTTTTTTACTTATGATACTATCATGGAGGTATGTTCCATGAATAGAGTAAACCTTAAAATAAAGAGAGACGTTGATCATTGAGGGAGAGAGTTAAGATAACAATGATCGACTTATACAGTGCTTTCTAATTTTGATGGTACCACATGTGCCCAGTTCTAGAATTATCGAGCCGTCTTTCTTTTACGAGCCCTTTGAGTGCTCTTATTCAATTTTATCTTTGTACTTGCTAATTAGTGTGAATATACAGTTTGTGGGAGAGCAATTCTGTCTTGTCTTGTCTTGTTGCACTTGACGTTGTGCTATGGTGATTGATTCGGTCGGGTTTTAAATTGTATTCTCATCTGGCTCACCTCTAAAATCTATAAAAATGGTCATTTCCTTTGTATTGTATCTTCTCTACTATCTCTGATGGTTTCACTTCTCATTCTCTCTCTCTCTCTCTCTCTCTCTCTCTCTCTCTCTCTCTCTCTCTCTCTCTCTCTCTCTCTCTCTCTCTCTCTCTCTCTCTCTCTCTCTCTCTCTCTCTCCCCTTTCAGTTTTGCTCTACTAGTGCTTTACTTTACGGTGATTGCAATTGAAGAGGAAAACTCGTGAATGCTACTGGAAGGGCAATCATGTGGACGATACTACAACCTAAGGTGATAATGATGTGAGGAATGCTAGCTCGTTGATAATGAAGGTTGTGTGCTGTGCTTTACGATTAGGAATGGATGCTTACAACTTGCTGTGATTATTGTTGTGTAATAGCAAGTTTTGGCTTGCAAAACTGTGATTCGGCACTCTTGCAATCAAGCGCTGCCTCAAGGAGCAGTAGTGGGCACCTTTATAAGTGTTTTTTCCACCTCTGATTGAGTTATGGTTGGCGTTGGACAGCGATCCAGGTGTATACAAAAAATATCAATGATTATGTTTGATGAGTAATCGCTGGCTAGCACTATCTCTGTAGCGAAATGGGCCGCTGGCCAACACTTCTTTTTGAGTAGGAATTCCATTACGCTACTGCGATGAAGCATGGACTTGCATGCATGCATAACTCCACGCATTTTACAGTATGTAAGGATTGCAAAAGTGCGATGGACTGCTGTCTTTACTTATAGTTTCCATTGATACCAATGATGAATGCTTATATGTGGTTGATAAGAGCATTCCTGCTACTCCATTGGCTGTAACTTGCTATGATTGGTTGCTCTGGATGATTGCTATGGTTGTATGATAGAAACTATGATGATTGCTACCTCTGATAAAGAGTAGTATGGCTTTTAAGGCGTGTAACATGAAGAAAGCTTGGTTTGATTGTTTCTTTCTGAGAAGACGTGTGCACATAACATGATTATCTGTACGATGTGGATATTGTGGGGAAGGAAATGCTCTCAAAAAAGTTGAATGATAAGTTAATAATCTGTGGCAAAATGATGGATTAACTATTGTTAAAGAGTATGAGGGTGATAGAAGTACTCTACGCTTAACACAACTTTTGGTTTGAATCTTCTAGCACGTAGGTGATTTGTTAAAACAGCTGAAGATGGATAATTCACAAGAGATGACTATCATTCAGGTACAATGCTATACGAAATTGCACCAATACCGTGGGTAGCCTTACTCGTTACTACAAAAAGTCTTATCCATGCATGACCTTACTGAAAATTGCTTCCTTTAATGGTAGTAACTAATAAAGCTAGAAAAGTCTGATCTTATGTACGTTAAAATAGACATGAGCTTGTAGTTTTTATTTAATTAAGTTCGCTTGCATCCTGTGTCCCAGTGTTGTTTGTAAGGTCACATGCTCATATAGAGCTTGACAATGGTACACTTGAATGACATGGATTTGCCCAAGTTGTTCGGTGTTTGAAGTTCTGAAAAACAGTTACGGGATATCCATGGGGGCTAGCATAGCACGGAGGTGCTCTAGTACCTAACGTTGTGACCATAGTCATATCTCTGTCCATCAATATAGGGAAGGATAGTTGCTTACATGTAAAATGTAAATGTGAACCTAATACATTTCTTTTGCTCTTGTACTGATCGGTATGGCTTATGCCCTGATACGACTTCGTTAAAGAGCAGAATGTATTGCTTAGTAATGAAGTAAATGATTGGGAAGATTGGACGTATTTTTTATAAATGCAATTTAGCTGATATAGTAGCGAATCTTGTTTTGGACATGGATAACAACAGATGCTCAGCTATGACACATGTCTTCCTCACGCGACTAACTTGTGCGGTTTTGTTGTGTGGAATGCTGGTAGGTAACAGCTGGGTGTCTTAGAAATTGCTTCGCTTTATGGTACTCTGTACTGTTATACTTTATACAGTTGTATTTTTACCTGTTATGCTATAAATTGAAGGGTTCAAAGGGTTTGGTCTTGACTTGTCAAGAGGGACTATGTGAAATCTTGTTACTCTCTCTCTCTCTCTCTCTCTCTCTCTCTCTCTCTCTCTCTCTCTCTCTCTCTCTCTCTCTCTCTCTCTCTCTCTTACTAAATTGTTTTGAAGTCACACAATCTACTATTTGCATTCATCCATTTCGAATTTTATAATGGATTCCCAATCGAAG
Source organism: Diphasiastrum complanatum (assembly GCA_029204225.1). Taxonomy (NCBI): domain Eukaryota; kingdom Viridiplantae; phylum Streptophyta; class Lycopodiopsida; order Lycopodiales; family Lycopodiaceae; genus Diphasiastrum; species Diphasiastrum complanatum. Next base: position 13,128,075 of record CM055103.1, read on the forward strand.
TCTAGTTTGATGGTAGAAATCGATGGATTGAATTACCACCAATAAAAATTCAAGATAAAAGTCACGTTAATGACCAAAGAACTCTAAGAAATAGTTTTAAGTGTCGAAATGTTTCCCACTATTGATGAGCAAGCCATTTTCAAATACAGGCTCATAGATGGTAAGGCTTTTGCCTTAATCACTCTCAATATATCCAGACACACAGATTGTCCATATCAGACAAGCCTAAACTTCAAAACAAGCTTGGAACATTCTGAGCACAGTCTATGAAGTGAGGGATGTCACTTTGAAACTGCATGTGAGGAAGAAATTCTTTTCACTCAGAATGTCAGAAGGTGATTCTATTCAGAATCACATAAATCAATTTAGCACTAAGTTAGAATAGATGGCAACAATAGGTTCAGTGATCGAAGATTCGAACGCGATCGTGACCTAGCTTGCCGTCCTCCTAGGAAATTTGGTTGATGATGATTTCGACTCACTCAAAAATAACTTTGTCTAGAGTCATAACTATTTTGTTGCAGGAGGAGATTTGAAGGAATGGTGCATCCTCATCATCCATCAAAGACTCACAGGCTCTATACACCAAGAAAGGCTCGAAGAAGCAATAGAAGAAGAAGAAGACAAATCGATTTGATTCAAATCAACAGCAGTCTCAGAGGTAAAGTCATAACTAGAATCTAAAACATGCTCAAAACAACAAAATAATATTTTGCAAATCTTGCAAAAGGACGAAACACGAGCTCCAAGACTATCAAATACGTTCAACAACAAGAACAACTGGATCAACAAGCCAATGTAGCTATGTATTCGAAGTAGAGTGTCGAAGATGATGATGAGCATAATGCCTTCATGGTGAACCATCACCATGTCGAACAATGTGAAGAGTGGTTCCTCGATTTTGGAGTGACACAACACATGACAAGCCATCAAGAATGCTTCATCGACTATTCGACCTACAACACCAAGAAATCCATTCACCTCGGAGCCACCAACTCACACATGATCAAAGGTGAAGGTATTGTTAGATTGAATTTTCAGCATGGGCAATCGAAGCTCATACCAAGATTTTTGTCTGTCCCAAATATGATGACAAATCTATTATTGGCTAGCAGAATAATTAATTTAGGACATAAAGTAGAGTTCGAATCATATTCACACGAGATTCTTGATCAATGTAAGAGAGTTCTTGCACTTGGAAAAAGACAAGGATATCTCTATAGGCTTACTCTTTGTTACTCTATGATTAATCATACTTTAAGCAGTTCAGCTTTGATGAATAAAAAATTACTTTGGCTTGGGCACCTCAATCATGTATCTATTTAAAATATGTCTAAGCATTTTTTAGTTCTTGATTTTTATTATCGAACTATCAATCCTCCAGTCTGCCATAGTTGTATAATAGAAAAACAAACTTGAAGACCTTTTAAGTTGAATCAAGAACACATATCTAAAGATTTGTTAGACATAATTCACGTAGATATATGTGGCCCAATGCAAACACCATCATTGCTTGGTGCAAGTTTCTTTATTACATTTATATATGGTTATTAAAAAAGGACAATTGTATATTTTATGAAGCACAAATCTGAAGCCTTCCATTTCTTCAAGATATTCAAAGAGCATGTTGAGTTGTAGACATGCAAATGAATCAAAGCTCTTAGATATGACAATGGCGGTGAGTCCATGTCCAATGCATTCAAGGAGTATTGTTCAATCCTAAATCATTTTGGCAACATGTTGTTTAGATGACAACTTATGTGCGGATTGATGTATTACTAAAGGTCTATCAAATAGCAAGACTCCTTATGAAGTTTGGACATGATGCAAACCTTCACTAAAGCATTTAAGAGCTTTCAGACGCATTCATGTCCCAAAGGACACCAGAAAGAAACTGGACAAACATCTATTATAAAAATAGTTTTTGTCAGTTATTATTCTTCCAATGGTATGTATCGACCTTATTATATTATAACATGTAAAGTTTTTACTAGCTTTGATGTTGACTCTATCTTGAAAACTAATGAAGATCAAAATACCATTTCGATTCCTTCAAGTAGTTAGACTATACAGTCAGATTCAAAAGAAAAACAAGATGCTGCAACTCAGGAATAGCCAAAACAAGATCAAATTTTGTAGGCAATACATAATTGAATTTCGCAATCAGTAGCACCTCCTCGAAAATCGAGAAGGATTCGAACTCATCATGTTTGATTCATTGATGAGTATGCTTACTATCTTAGGAGCCTACCATAGTCGGAAGAAGCACTATCACAGGCCAATTCAGATCTCTAGAAAGAAGCTATGGAAAAGAAGTACAACTCGTTGATCAAGAACGACACTTGGTCTATCACCAAGTTTCTTGAAGACAGAAAGATCATCGACTGCAAATGGATCTTCAAGATCAAATATAAAGCAAATGGTAGCATTGATAGAAGAAAGGCTCAATTGGTGGAAAGGGGATTTCTCAAATTCTCAATATTGACTACTTTGAAACATTCAACCCAGTGGTCAAACACTCTTCTATTCGACTACTACTATCATATGCTGCTACAGCCAACCTTGAGGTACATCAATTACATGTGCAAACAACATTTATTAATGGAGTTATCAAAGAGGACATCTATATGATCTAGCCAGAAGACTATGTCCTTGATGTTAAAGAAGGCCAAGTATGTGAACTCCACAAAGCGTCGTGTGGCTTGAAGCACTCTTTGAGAGCCTAGTTTCATCGAATCAACACCTTTCTTATCCAACAAGGACTTGAACCAAGCTCAGTAGAATGCAATGTAAAATTCAAAGTCGTTCGACAATCTTTTATCATCATCACACTCTACGTGGATGGTATGTTGCTATTCAGCAACAATATCGAATTGATGAAGGATATCAAAATAATGCTTTCTCAAGAATTTGAAATAATAGACTTAGGGGAAGCTCATTACTGCACGATACAAATTCATAGAGACAAGAACAAGAAGCTACTCTACTTGGCTTAGTAGAGGTACATTTTCAAATTGCTTGCTAAGTCCGATTTTATGAATTCAAAGCTTGTACATTCTCCTATGGATCTAAGTCTTACATTTTCTAAAGAGCAATGCCCTCAATCTAAAGAGGAGAAGGACAAAATGAAGGGATATCCATATCAATCAATTATCAGATCTCTCATGTATGCAATGATCTCCACCAGACTCTATCTTGCATATGTTGTCAGCTCTTTGAGCCAATATATGGCTAGTCCTATAATGATCCACTGGAGTTCTAGACTTGTTTGATTTTCACTGCCACTATCCATTCACTTCACTCTATGAATTGATCCATACTGTCTAATTTAGATTCTGCATAGTTTTGACGAGCCAGATATGGCAAATCCCTGGCTATAATCCTTTTGAATAAAAAAGATACACAAACAATCCATGTTGCAAATTGCTATACTTCCAAGAAGCTTGGGATATATTTATTGGCATGTATGAGACAATAAACGTCACCACAAGTCTCTTTCTTAGAAATCATTTTCCACCATGAAGAGGGATGAGAAGTTGTACTCATGACAAGTTTTCCCAAAGATAACATTCTCAAGACATTATACAAAGTTAGTGAACGTTTCGCCATGGTTCACTTGCAAATCTAGATGAATCCACTTACAGTAGCCCATATAATTTTTTTGAAGTCACCTAAAAAAATAGAAGCTAATTAAAATTGACTATAATCAGTACAAACTTCACAAGAAAAAAAAAATCACTACATTTAAATTAGCATATACTTTCAAAAGACAATCGATATTTGGTAGGATTGTCAATTAATATAGAAATTGTGTTTAATTGTCTTATCTTTCCCTCCATACATTATTTTGCCTCTATGTGTAATTGTAACCTACAATTGTTTTTTTCTAGACCATCACAAGATTTTCATAATTAGATTAAATAACTTTCACATAAAAAATGTAAGTGATCATCATTTCATAGTACGTACATTACTACTCATTTATCATACATCATTTACCTTATATTCTATATTTGCTATTATAAACATCATTAATTATTTGCTAAAAAGTGTTTATAATGAGATAATGACATAGTATTCAATTTATAAGCATTATGAAATACGCCATCACTTCTCATTGGCTTCAAGCCATAATAACACAAAACTGGCTTAAATCATTAAATGTATTCTTTTACGTCTTGGTTCATTGTGAATAGAAAATTCAAGAGCTAGGCTTAGCCAGTTTTTTGTTACAACATGAGGGCGTAAGTGCATTTTGGATAATTTAGAATATCAATAGTAGATTGTTTTGATCAAATGTTTTATTTTATCATTAAAAAATGACTTTGATGAGTATTAATTCATTACAATCGTTATTAAGATATATAAAATGATAAATATTCAAAATAAGATGAAACAATATGAATCTCATATGCAAGTGCATTTATAAAGAGGTTTATGTCTTTTCTTAAGCTATGATTTACTATGAATACACATTTTGAGAATATGAGCTCAATTTTTATAAATTACAACTTCAAAAAATTAGCCTATTTCATGGAATAGTCGTAATCTAGAACCACACAATTTATTAATCTTATGGCTCATTATAAACATGATATTATTAAAATGCTACAATGTTTGTCGTTTATTACTTGTTAGTTATATCTATTTGTTATCAAAATAAATGATTGTATATAATTTATCAGTTTTTCTTTATCGTTTATCAAATATTCTTTATCACAAAGCAAATTGGCATTTCTCATTAAAATGAATACTAAAATATCAATTGTTGACAACAACTAAATGAATGCAACTAGCAACAAGGATCTCATATACATGTGCATCTACAAAAATATTAGGCATTTTCTTATCATCTCTTGGTTTGTAACGACTACACATTCTCAAAATCGAATCAATTCAAGAGTAATTTACAACATGATTAACATGATTAGCTCAAACCTTTGTCCTATGTAAGTAACATTAATTTTCAAGTTTTCAATAAGCCCAGTGTGGATAACATTAGTCATCCATTAAGGCATTTACAAAAGCATATGTCTTTTCTTAGATTCTAAGTTCATTGTTTGAGCCTTTGGTTTATTTTAAAAAAGATTTAATCCAAATAGTGTATAATTTTTTGTAAACATAATTTATCATTTGAAAATTGTGAATGTTGTTTGTTCATAATTATGATACATATACCAATTATTTATGATGAGAAAAAAGAGACATATCTTTGACACCATAAAGTTCGAGAAGAAAATTATATCTTTGACACCATAAAGTTCGAGAAGAAAATTGTTATTTCCCATTGATCATAAACCATTATATTAGTATTGACATTATCAACTGATAACAACTATTCAAAGCAGCTGGCAACATGGATCTCACATGTAGGCACAACTACAAATGTATGTGTCTTTTTTTGTAATCATATTTAATCACTTATTAAATTCCACGACCATCTCAAGTTTATATTCTATGTAAATCTTTCAAAATTGTGGTCAATCATAACATAAATCAAACAAATAGTATGAGAGACATTTTTTTTAAGTGATTTATAATACATACCTCTCTCTCTCTCTCTCTCTCTCTCTCTCTCTCTCTCTCTCTCTCTCTCTCTCTCTCTCTCTTTCTCTCTCTCTCTCTCTCTCACACACACACACACACACACACACACACACACACACACACACACACACACACACACACACACACACACACACACACACACACACACACACACACACACACACACACACACACACACACACATACTAGTTGTGAGTGCCCGTGTGTAGTTTTTAGGGGTTTAAATTTTAGATTGAAAAAGCAAGAGGTTATAGGAACCCCCCCCCCCCCCCACCACCACCACAATCTCTCTCTCTCTCTCTCATGATGTGATAGGAGTTTCGCTTGACAATGCCCTTTATTGGATATTGCTCACCATAACTTCTCAAATTAACCCTTAACACAAGCAAAGTTCATTAGAAATATCACATCATAAGAATAAATCATTTTTTAGCCACTGATTAATTGACTCCACTCCTACAAAAAAAATATCTCACATCGAAAATCACGAGCTATGTGAGATTTTTGAGGGAGAGTAATAGACAGTACAAAGAGTAGTGATGAAGAGAGAAATTTTGGGTATGTCTTACTTTTATTGTATGATCTGTCTATGATGATTGTCAGAGAGAGTCCGGGTCAGACACACACAGAGAGAGAGAGAGAGAGAGAGAGAGAGAGAGAGAGAGAGAGAGAGAGAGAGAGAGAGAGAGAGAGAGAGAGAGAGAGAGAGAGAGAGAGAGAGAGAGAGAGAGAGAGAGAGAGAGAGAGAGAGAGAGAGAGAGAGAGAGAGCGAGAGCGAGGGAGAGGGAGAGGGAGAGGGAGAGGGAGAGGGAGAGGGAGAGGGAGAGGGAGAGGGAGAGGGAGAGAGAGAGGGAGAGGGAGAGAGAGAGGGAGAGGGAGAGGGAGAGAGAGAGAGAGAGAGAGAGAGAGAGAGAGAGAGAGAGAGAGAGAGAGAGAGAGAGAGAGAGAGAGAGAGAGAGAGAGAGAGAGAGAGAGAGAGAGAGAGAGAGAGAGAGAGAGAGAGAGAGAGAGAGAGAGAGAGAGAGAGAGAGAGAGAGAGAGAGAGAGAGAGAGAGAGAGAGAGAGAGAGAGAGAGAGATGTATGTGTGTATGTACGTGGCCGTGCCAGCCAAAGTGTCGCAGTTTTTGGGAGAAGGAGGCAGTGTCGTATTTTTTGGGAGGGGAGGGCTAGTGTTATTTAGCCTTGAATCGCACATAGCATGGCCTCAAGAGAAATATTTTGTGACTTTGGTGTGTACATAGAGGCTGATTCGATGGATGAGGTGGAGCTTAAGACATAATTTTATGAAGCATACATGTGTTATTTTTGGTCATCTATTTGTTTTGTTGGAGTTGTTAGCCATCATCATTTTCTATCATTTTAGGGTCTATTTTTTAGATGCGGACGGGTTTTTGGGAAAGATAATCAAGAGCCAATCGAACTTTAATCAATACAACCTACTTTATATTAGCCCCAAGTTTCTACAAAGTCAGCCTCACAGATAATCCCTTTTACAATGAAATTTACATACTACAGAGTTAGAATGGCACGGATCTGCCCTAATACCTAGTAAAGACATTGGAAATCACTTACTAAATAACCCAATCTGTCTATCCAAAACAGTGTCCACATACCATGGTTGCTATGTGATTCCTATGTAACAATCATGATACTGCTTTACCCTACCTCGTCAAGTGTCACTTTAGACCTTTGGTGAGATACAACTGGAAAGCATGGATATGCTCAGGCGTGTGGACTTTAGTGCATGACATACCTTAATCTGTAAGGGTCACCTGGGTCAGTATAGCATGGATTTGCTCTGATACCAGCACACGTGTCTACACTAGGTCTTTTGGCTAAACTCTAATGGTTAAAACTTTTCATACTATTCTTTGCATAAAACAAACTGATATGGACCAATTTGCACATAAGCTGATCAGTATGGCACTCGCCTTGATATGATGATATAACGGCTTGGCCTATCACTAAAAAAATCATGTGTTTGGAAAGATTGGACTATGTTTCAAAATGCTATTCAAAGCTGTTAAGTAGTATAATTTCTTTTGGACATGAATAACAACTGTTGTTCGGCTATGACACCTGTCTTACTCACTGAACTGACTTGAGCGATTTTGTTTTGTGGGATGGTGGCAAGTATCAGCTGGACATCTTGAAAATGGTTATGCTTTATGGTGCTTTCTAGTATTGTAATTTACTTTTCAATTGTACTTTACCTTGTTGGATTATGAATAAAGGCTTCAAAGAGCTTCAGTCTTGCTTTGTCAAGAGGAACTAAGTGCGGTCTTCTCTCTCTCTCTCTCTCTCTCTCTCTCTCTCTCTCTCTTAATGACTCTTCTTTATCAGAAGTTACCACCCTTGATCAAGCTATAAATAAACATATGTGATTTGATGGTCCTAGCCTTTGTTGCCAACCCAACCATATATGACACTTTTCAAAAACTATTTTCCTCACCAATTTTGGCTGAAAGGGAGCTTCCACGATACTTCCTACAGAACCACTATATATAACATGTTCTCGAATGAGCTTTTTCTACTATACAATGAAAAGAAGGTTGGAAGATATGCTCATGATAGAGATTGCGCCCTCCCTGGCTTGAAGTCACATGCTTCTACTTTATGGTATGTGGTTCTGCTCATTTCATATCATTGCTTTCATCTCTTTGCCACATATGAATGGTATCAAGCTTTCTGGGTGATAAACGTGATGGTATGAATCCGCTGTCCAGCGATGGATCAGCGATGGTTCATACACATTTTTTGTATGACGGTTTTTTATAAATACTATCCGTTGTCCAGCGATGAAGCATGTGTAGAAGTTTTTTGAAGATATATGAGTTGTTGTCCCCAACCGATGGACCTGAAATGATTTGTATTGAGTTAGATACTCAAAAAATGGATATATATGGTAAGCTGTCCAGCGATGACCCAATGCTTCCTTCCCCATACTTTGTAAGCATGATAATAATAGGTATGCATCACATATGGTAGGTTGAGACAAAAGCTTCTTAATGACCAATGATGAAGCACTTCTTACCTTATAAATTTTTTGCTCTTCCAGTCCCATATCAAAATTTTGAGATAACACTAATGTTGGGCACCTAGCGTTGCCTTGTATATAAGCTAAATTTTGTGTGATTAGAATAAGTAAGTGTGAGGGCAAGGGATTTCTACATGTGTAAGGCCAACCCAACATGGTATTTAGCTTCTAAGTTGTAAATTGTGAGAATAAAAGATTCGGGGCTTAACAAATTAGAATATAATAAATTAGAAGCCCTTGTGTCAAGTTTCTAAGTTTGTGAATAAGACAAAAGTCTACAAGCAACATGAATCATGTGAATTTCTCTTTGTTGATTTGGTGAGAGGCATGAAAGAGAGTAAAAAAAAGATGTCTGAATTGATATAGATATTAGTGTCCATATAGGATGTTTCACTATCACTTGTATCAATTCTACAATATGTCACGAGATTACAAGATAGAAACTTCCTATGCATAGAAGCTACACCACCTTCTTGCCATACGAATATGATAACATAGTTTTTCCAATCTTCTATCATCAAGAAGTGATAATAACCTCCAATATCCATCATTTCAAAAAGTGATAATAACCTCCAATATCCATCATTTTAAAAAGTCCATACTCGGCTTTGACCCTTCACACAACACCCAAAATGAATACATCATAAAACATGAGCATCATAAAGAGTGAAGTAGCAACAATGATCAATCTTATTCAATGCAAACCCAAGAGTAAGTAGGTGATAAAATCATCCTCTTTGTGTTCTCTTCTTTTGATCTAAACTTGAAACATATCTTAGATCCATTGATAAATCTCCAAGAACCGTGCCAAAAACTCTATTTGCCAGGTTTTGCCACAAAACTTCTCTTTCCAAGAACCAATGCATTTCACTAGAATTTTGCATGATCTAAACACCAAAAGCAAAAATGACATTATGATTTATAAAAATCGTTATCCTTGAAATATCATTAAAAAAAACACGATTCTTCACCCCAAAGCTTTGACTAAAATCAAATAATATCCTATTAAACTCCATTTCTATCACCATGAAGCAACCATAAGATATATGATCTTTATCAAGCTTGAAGTAGAAAGGATGAAGATGAGTGTACAACCATGACTTTGATACCCTATTGAGTCCATCCAAGCCTTTTTATTGATAAAATAATCAAATCCATCATGCATTTGAACTTGAACTTGGTAGATGACAAAAAAGTTATACCTTTCTTCCTTGATCTCCAAGCTAAAAACTCCATCTTTCTTATGAAATGCACATACACTTGTTGTCTTCCTTTTCACATGATTTTAAGCAAACTTTGAATTTGAAAGTTCTCTTTTAATGCTTGGTGAAGTTCGATGCTCAATGTCAAAATCACTTATGCTAATAAAGTGCCACAAGATCATCCTTGCCAAACACCAGGGTTAGGCTTAGTGGATAATAATAAAAAAAGAGGCTTCCATAAAATTTTAAATGAAAAATATCCTCCTTAAAAGATAATTCACTATTCTATATATAAAACTTATAACAAGCCTCCATAAATAAATCAAAACAACTATCTATGCTTAAGCTTTTAAGGATAGGTCTTATATATTTTTCTTCATAACCAAAAGAAAAAGTTGCATAGTGATTTCTCCAAATCTTTGTTTTTAAAATATCACAAAAATGTGAAATATTGTATTCTCTCTCGAGCTCACATGCCATTGAAGAGATGACATGACCACTACCATGCAAAAAATATAGACAAAGATCATTCTAAATGAATTTGAGAATAGATGAGACACAAGCACAACTTGTGTATCAGATAAAGTCAAGCTCGGCCTTGCAATTTTTTTTTCTTTCTAAAACCAAAAAAAATTAAAATTGAGGAACATGCGAGAAGGGGTAATGTCTTGCTTTCCAAAAGCACACTTTTTGTGGAGACTAAAGTCCTTTGAAATGCAAAGAAAAATATCCTTGAGGATTTGACGTAAATGCTATATAGAGCACACAACATGCAAATGATCTTTGAGCATTCCTTGCAAAAAGCAATACTTTTTGTTCAAGTTGGTCAATGAAGTTTATGCAAAACTCAACATTAAAGTTAATGTCTTAAATCATAAGGGTGCACACAAAAAGCCTTGCCACAATGCTAAGGACTTTGTTGTAAGAACTCGATCCTTAAGATGCACCTTTGTATTCAATTCATAAATAACAAAAAATTCATGTGCTTCCCTTTTTCTTACATGCATGTGCACACTTTAAGTGCACTTTTATATGCAGTCATAAATAACAAATAACAAAAAGCTCGTGTCCCTATTTTTTCTTGCATGCATACACCAACAACAAATGTCACAATTTTAAGACAACCAGGATTTAAAAATAGCTAAATATCTTGCATCCAATCTTCGACAATACATTTTTGTATCGAGGAATGGTATTTTTGGTGACCTTTGCACTTGGTAAAATGGTTGTAAAATTATGGTGAGGACGTTAGGCTGAGCCATAATTGAACTACCATTGAACCGGGTGTAAAGGTCATTAGAAAGACTTTTCCCAAGCAAGATTGTCTTGGCATTCTATATTATGGCTAAATATATTTTTATGGCCCATAGATTTTCACTTGCTATGAGATGTAATATAATGTCCCAAATCCTTTATGAACATTTTACAAGTGGTAAATTGTCCTTGAAAAGTTTTATGGACTTCAATATTTGATAGTATCATAATTTGCTTCGCATTTCATTTTAAGGTCATTTTCCATAAAAGGACTCATGCAGAAAGGCGAAACTATAATTCATAGAGAAATGAAATTATTTGTGTGATTAGAGCCACTTCAACCATATGAAGTAAAATGGCAACAATGTCCTTTAATATTCAAGAAATTAGTAGGAATGCCTTTGTGGTATATCACAATGTTCTTGTTTTCACTCAGTATGTCATTTTTATGTGACTAATTAAGTCTAATTCCCTATGTCAAGGTGTCACATTTGACTCTTCATTTTTAAGACAATATATCATGCAAAGACTGGTGGTTCTAGGAAAATTTGAGTTGCAGGGAGGTTTGATAGATCTTGTGGACTGTTGTTTCAAAAACTTCTACGCATGATACCTGAAACAAAATAAAAAACAAGCATATGTGATGAATCTTTGAAGACTATAATTCTTTTGGTAAGTTTTATATTTTCCATCGCAAGATGCTAAAATTGAAAGAGGATATTACAACTACATACATCAAAGAAATGTGGGCCTTCAAAAAAACATTAGCAATGAAATAAAATGCTTCGAGAATCTTGTACACTGGAAAAGGGTTTCATAAGTGAATTTTCTACTGAGTTTTATAAATGGCTTGACATATAAGAACCTCCTCATCATAATTTTGAGGAAGTCACCAACAAAATAAATGGTACATATGTTAACGCATGTATTCACATCAATGTGAATGGTCACATTCGAGTACCTACAAATGTATATGGCACATCATATACATCGAGAAAAATCGTCAATACACACAAGTCATGCCAAGTGGTCAACTTTTCTTTAGATTATGGAGGCACACTAGAAGCAAAATCGTCATGTAGATTTAGGGCCATAATTTTTTGTAAATCTTCTGCTCACTATTCTCCAGTGAACAACCAATAAAATAGCACACGAAAAATTTGATGGCATGTGCATGTGGACAACCAATGTAGAATGTGCATGTGCTATGCGTCAGTACATCATTGGCATATGCATATATATTTCTTAAAAAACAATTTGGCACAAAAAAAGGGTCACCAAAATGTGCTTGTGCTATGTGGCAGCTTATCATTCCACTGGATCAACGAGGGTGGCTACAGCTAGTAGCCCATCGTTAGATGATGAATACCATATGTAGCAGTTGTAGATCTGCGATGCAGATTTTAGAAACCCTGCTATGGCACAAAATTTGCCTATTCTTAACTAATTGGATGATGCCATGTGTCCGATATCACCCCTCATAGCTGCTACTGATTTTAAAGAGTTGTCAAGCAGGGAGGGAGTCTCCCTTGGAGTGCTCGGAAAAATCGACAAACTATAGGAATGACATCGGCAAGTTTTTTCAAAAATCGACATCATAAAAATATGTCTGATGATTTTTTATACAAGCATATATACCTTTTTATAAGTAAAAGTCTTCAAAAAACTGAGAAGTTCTATCAAATGCAAGTTTTTTGAGGATAACTCAAAAGAGGTTTCCCACGCGCTACTCATTTGTCAAGGTGGAGGGAGGCTGGGAGCCGGAGGGCCACACACTGGGACAAAGGACCTGAGGATGATTGAGCTTTCCTTTGCGTAAAAACATTTTTTTTTTTTCTTCGTGAAATCATTTTTGGGTTTTTCATCAAAAAAAAGGAGGTGCCTCATAGAACGTAATTTTTGCGTCTCTTTTTTTTTTTCGAAATTTTTACAAGCACCTTATGGGATGCGGGAAGGTGCAAAAAATCACAGCACAAAAAAATAATAAAAGAAGTAAAACAGAAATTTCACGTCGTGGAAGGTTACCTCCTCAGCCAAAGGCCGTTCCCACGGCAGAATGGCCTCTTGAGGGTGGCTTTCCCCTCCCAAATTTTTTACATGCATGCTAGAAAGTGCATGAAAAAAAAAATGATGGCAAAAAAAAAAGTAGTACAATTTATCAATTCACAATAACAGACAACAGAGCCATCGAGTCTGACTTTTCTTTGCATCTGCCCTCTACTACCATTCCTCCTGCACGCACATATTGCTTGCTGCTTTCAAACTCTCTCATGCCCTCGTCTGTAGAGGATTGTTCATACGCCATAGCGGCTAACAGATATATGTATGTTAAAGAGCGGATTACTTTCTAGTTTGTGCTGTAAGGGATCTAGATTCCGATCCAGGCTTCGTCCGTCCCTTTGCCCTCACGGTAAGGTTGCTCCCTCAGCTTTTGTTGGCGCTTTTTGCTTAGCAAATGCCTGTGCTCTTGCTTTTCTTTCATTTATTAACAATGAAAACGTTTGAATAGTAGTAGATCCTAACCGCATTGAATAACTACTCTTTTGACGATGTATGTGTTCGCAGAGTGAGTTATCTTGGAGGTGGTTAAACGCAATGGCAGCATCATTGAGGGCGTTTTGGAACAGCCCAGTAGGGCCTAAAACTACCCATTTCTGGGGACCCATTGCTAATTGGGGTTTCGTTGCAGCGGTAATTCATTGACCCTAAATTTTGAATTATTTCCCCACTGATGGAATACAGCCAGTTATTTTTGTTCCCAAAGAATTGTTGGTAGGGAGGAAGTGTGATGGCTCAGGCTTGGACAGTAATGCTACAAAAATAATGGAATCAAAGACTAACAGTCAGTCTGACATATTTGAGCACTACAAAGTTATGTTGCCAAGCAACGGTAGGCTTTAGTTTGTCGTAATAGATGTGCCTGGGGACTACCATTTTGAAAGCAGGATTTATAATTTTAATTTCCAACTTGATTATTATAGGTTTGACAGTGTGAGAATGCATATTCACAATATTTTTGTCGATGTTTTGAATCTCATACTGTACTTGGAATTACACACCATCTTGTACAGTAACGGTTCCTGTTCAAGGTCTTAACTTTTGATCTTTAAGAAAAGAAAAACGCATTTAGCTTCGTTGTTGGTTCCAAGATTGATTCTTCAAATAGGGGGATAGATAGTTACTATGTGTCAAGTTGGTTTGATTGCTATATAGGATACTCATGTGTATTTGACAGTCTTCGGTTTCACGTGGAGAACTGAATAATTGCCTCTATAGCAAACATTGCTGTCAGATGTTTTATTTGTATTTTAACAAAGACTCATCCTTTCTATAGCTTGTTTCCTTCCAAATTTTGAAGATGTATGTTGCATATCCATGGACTACAAGCTAAAGCACTATTATTGTTCCAATGACAATGTAGACTGTGATTCTCAGTATTATTGTTCAGATGTGATGCTGAAATGAGATTACATTTTGATAATATCAGGGACTGGTTGATACACAGAAACCACCAGAACAGATCTCAGGAAATATGACAACTGGTAAAGATCAAGACTGTGATTTTCATTTTGGAACTTCATTTCAAGTAATATTTCTTATAATCTCGGAGAAGTGTCCTTACTGAGCTTTGACATGTGCTGGTCTTTGAATCTCAGTCTTAAACTTTTATAGATGTACTGCTACTAGGAAGAAGATGAATGAAGTGGACAGTATCTATTTGCCTTTTTGCTTTACACTTTCTTCTTTCTGAGTCCTGACCTATGAGCTTTATCCCCTGCAGCAATGTGCGTATATTCTGCATTGTTCATGAGATTTGCATGGATGGTTCAACCAAGAAACTATCTGCTTTTGACTTGCCATGTGGCAAATGAGTCCGTGCAGCTATACCAGCTCTCTCGATTTCTTGGTGCTGAGTAAGTCTTAGTGCAATCAAAACAAGCTGTTTTTTATTCATGTTTACTGTCATGTTAAACTGACCAAAGAGATCCTCTTGAAGCAAGTAATGGATACTTTGTACCAGGCCAGAATTCAAATCTTTAAACTGTTTAAAATTAATCGATTGAAAGTGTCTGGAACGTTTGATGCACGTTGGAGTATTGCTTATCTTTTTCGAGCATATTTTTGGGGTTTTTACCCATGGAGGGGTTTTTGAGTGTTAAGGGGTCATATTCCTAAAAAAAATGGATGAATGAGCCTGTAAAAGCAACATCATCATCCAACCTACTGTAAATAGCAAAAGCGGTATGGTATCTTTCATGAATATAGGACATATGGATAAGAGGACACTACCTCCAATGGGTGGCTGCCCAGCATGAACTCCTGTTGCTGCATATATACGCCCTAGAGGTATTGAATACCATAATCTTGGTCTTCCTGGTGATAACTTCCAAACCCCATTACATGCAAAAGGTGTGTAAACTGTCCGTTGTTTGTAATTCCTCTTTGGTCGGGGAAACCAAAACCACATCATTTGCACAAAGTAGGTTAGATATCAACTTTTCACATAATCTACAGCCCTATCCACCATCTTGGCTAATGACCCTCTCCAATTCATCAAGGCACAATCGAAATACTGCGGGTGAAAGAGAAGACCTTGCTTCACCCCATTAGTGCTACCCACCATCTGAGATATCCCCTCATCTTTCAATAACTCTCTCATATAATGCCAAGAACACCGGTATAGTGTTTGTGGAGAAACCAAGATTTCTCAATCTCTGAATAAGCATGTGACATGTGTAGGAAATCATAAAGCAAACAACAAAGCATTCAACATAACGAATCTCAAACACACATGAAGGAGGAGATGGCTAGTCGCCCTCCTTAGAGACTGTGGCACTCCAGAAAGAATGGCTCTATGCTTGCATACATGAATAATGAAGAAGTGACATACATTTATATCAGACCCAACAATAAGGCAATGTCAAAATAACCTAGCTTATTCTACAAGCTTCATTAGGTCTAACCTAACTTCACCAACAAGCTACTTAATAAAAAATTCAGCAAGCCCTAGTGTCAGGCCATTTGGACCCACGACTTTGTACATGGGGGCCCAATACTAACTTAACTTGGCCAATAGAGAAATAACCAATGTTTACAAATCTCAACCTGACCCAAAGTAACCTAGAGGTTTATTAACATAGCATATCCATTAACATATTCTAACACTCTCCTTTTATAGAAATGCGAAAAGAAGAAATATGAACACTATATTACAAAATCAGCACTTGCTATCAATTTTAAAGCTTTGCAAGAGGCTTTAATTTTTTTTAGGCAGTGCCTCTGTGAAAACATCCACAACATTATTTGCCGTGGGACAATATTCGAGAGATCAATATCTCCCTCATGAAGTCTCTCTCGAACATAATGATGGTGGGATCTCAATTTGCTTGGTCCTTACATGAAAAACCGGATTCTTCACAATGCCAATAGCACTTTGACTATCGAAAAAAAGAGGTGTGGCAGATTGTTGCCCAAACTTCATGTCGATAAGTAATCTCCTCAGCCATAAACATTCCGTAGTGTTTATAAAATAGCTGTATATTCTGCTTCACAAGAGGAAGTAGCAACGGTGGGCTATTTTATACTTAACCATGAAATAGCGGAATCACCAGGAAAGAAACAATTACCAGTTGTAGGGTGTCGTGTGTCTTGGTCTCCATCCCAATCCGAGTCACTAAACCCATACATGTAAGCATCACCACATGTAGGATAAAAGAGTCCAAGGTCTCGTGTGCCTTGAAGATATCGAAAGATCCTCTTCAAAACCTTCCAATGTGATGTCAATGGATTATGCATAAATTGACTCATAAGTGACACATTATAAGAAATGTCCGGTCTTGAATTGCATAGATAAATGAGGCAGCCAACTGTTTGACAATATAAAGTGGAATCAAATGGCTCACCACCATCTTGATTACTCACCTTAACTCCCGTCCCATTAGGTGTAGCAACCGGCTTGAAATCATCCATGTCAAAACGTCTTAGAATTTGTCCAACATATCGTTGTTGTGAAATGAAAATTCCAGATTTGATTACACAAATTAAAGACCAAGATAAAAATGGAGCATGCCTAAATCTGAAGTATCAAAAACTAAAGCTAAATTAGATTTTAAGGCTGCAATATGCTCCTCCTTGTTGTCGGTAACAATGATATCATCAACATAAAGGAGAATGATGATGATAAATGATGAAGTAGTACATATAGCGTAGATTCACTAGGACTATTCGTTCACAAAAATATGAATGTATCTTTTTGATAACACATCCTAGGTGCTTGCTTCAGCCCATAAAGTGCCTTCTTGAGTAGGCACACCTTTGTTTCTTGACCTGCAACCAAAAAACTAGCAGGTCGTTGAAGATATATCTCTTCTCTAAGATCATCGTATAGAAAAGCAATCTTTATGTTGAGTGGTGTATAATCCATCCATGGTGGGCAGCCAAGGTGGTGACTATCCTTACGGTAGTCATTCGAGCAGTAGGTGCAAAAGTTTCTTCCTAGTTAGCACCTTTGTTGAGCATAACCTTTTGCCACAAGTCTCGCATTGTACTTTTCAATGGTACCATCCGACTTGTACTTGACTTTGTAAACCCATTTTGAACCAATAGCCTTCTTACCTTGTGAAAGATCAACAAGAACCCAAGTGTGGTTTTTCATGATAGAGTCCTACTCCTCTTTCATTGCGTCTTATTTAACTCCTCTGGCCTGCTCATAGAAAACAAGCTCAGCCACAAGATTATCATTAGAAGTAAATGCATAATCAGAAAAATTAGCAGCAGGGCTTGATTTTGTGAAAGCTTGAGTCTTCTCTTCGTAGTAATGGCTTACTTTGTTGTCCTACAAAGTATTCAACATCCCAAGTTTTTCAACATTTTAAAACTTTTCTTGCAATGGTTTAAAATCAATTTCAGCACTATTTGAAGACGTTACGTACCGATCAAGGAGGGGAGTATGTTTCTACTACGTTAGGTACTTTTCTTCAAAGCAAGGGAATTCAACATCAAAAGACAATTCTATACACGCCTCAGCAGAATTGTGTTGCCAAAAGGAAGAACCGCACCTTAATGGAGATGGCACGTTACATGCTCAAAGCAAAGGGGCTGCCACACAAATTTCAGGCCGAAGCAGTGATTATGGCATCATACATTTGCAATCGAAGCCCGACAAAAGCCTTGAAGGTAATGACTTCATATGAAGCTTGGTTTGGGTAAATCTATGTAAAGCGAGAGAAATTGTCAATAAAGGTCATGAAGTACTTACATCCACCAATAGAGTTTTGTCCTCATTGGACCTACTACATCGCTATGCACCAAATGGAAATTTTTCTCAGCCTTGGAAAAGGTTTCCCTTGCGGCTGCTCAAGAGAAATAACATCAACCATGTTGAACTTTTTCAGCAACTTTAAGCTTCCAAAATTGAGATGACCATACCTCGCATGCCATAGCTATGCTAACTCCGAAGAATTTGAAGAAGTAGCCACGAGGCATGAAGAGGTAGATCTCCTCTCATGTTGTTTAAGTTGGATACCTCTCAAGGAGAGGTATCCAACTCTTGCTGTCTCGAAAGCAACAATCATAAAGAACTTTGAAGGGTCTTTGACAAGACACTTATCTTCCCTAAATTCGACAATCAAGCCTTGCTTAACGATTGTGGGAACCGAAATCAGGTTCTTTTTTATTCTTGGAACATGGAGTACATCTTTGACATACTTTTGCTCACCATTAGGCAAAACAAGAGATATAGCGCTAATACCTTTGATGGAATGAGAAGAGTTGTCTGCACATTGAACTTTACTTCCATCTTCGATCTTCTTCAAATTTGTGAAAGCATCTTGTCGATAGGTCATGTGCCTAGTAGCATTGGTATCGATGTACCACTCCATGGGTTGAAAAATTGATTGTTGCAAATCTGATTTTTTACACAAGTTGGTTGAAATCTGAATTTTTGTTGTCGAAAGATGAGAGCTTCATATCAGTCACAAAAGCGTAATCTTGGTCGACAAGATTGATTTGGTGCTCGAATTGCTACTCCAAAGTAACGATGGCAGCATTTGTTTCCTTGCTCTTCTCCTTCGCAATTCTTTTCTTGCAATCCTTGATGAAATGGCCATACTTGCGACAATAATGGCATTTCATTTTCTTCTTCGAGTCATTAGCAACATTGTTATCTTGTGACTTGTGCTCAACCTTGGAAAATGTAGAAGAGGGTTTACCTTTTCACTTACGATTTCCTGTGCCTTTTGAGAAGAAAGCTTGATCTTGAGTATCTCTAATTGAGAAATTGTTACGCATTTGCTCTTCTTGTAGGAGTAGGCCCACAAGCTTATCGAAATAGATTTGAGTTCCCCTCAAGGAGATTGTCAAGGACGAAACAAGAGTGAGATACGAATGCGGAAGTGAATTCAAGGTGATGGAAACAAAATGAGCATCTTCAATGATCTCATCAATAGTCAGTAGCTAGAAAACGAACCCTTGCTGCATTTTCAATTAAACATCTTGAAAAGAGTATACCAAGTGCTCTTCAAAGTCTTGCATGATCTAATAGGAGTCAAAATAGATCTCTCGACTGATAATGCAATAATGGAATGGGCTTGAGCATCCCTCCTATCCCATTTCCTTTGTTCCTCTAAAGGTGCCGTTGAAGATGAAACTGTAGATGAGCTTGGCCTAGCAGGTGTAGCAGGAGCAATAGAAGTAGGCCTCTTATCTTCACCATGGACAACCTCTCACAATCCGTTCGCTATGAGCAGGTTCTTGATCAGGTAACTCCATAGGAGTAGTTGAATCCATCCAATCTATCTTCATTGAATAGAGCTCGAAGAGATTCAATTTCTTTCGCCATTAGAAGAGAACCAGGTTACAAGCCGATTCGAATTGGGCTGATTCGACCGGTTTGAACTGGCCAGACTGTTCGAACCGGAAAACGGTTTGAAACAAAAAAAAGAAAAAAATTCCAAAACGTTTTTTTGGCTTTTTGGGTTCCTTTTTTTTCCCCCGGTTCGAACCGGATTTCGGTTTGAACCAGCTCCGAATGGTTTGAACGGTTCACGGTTCGAGGTTCAAACCGCGATTCGTAAAAAATTAGCTTGTAATAAATCTGGAAAATAGCTTCAGATCTGAAAACTGAAGATCTGAACTTTTCAACAACGCAATCTACTTTGAATAACAACAAACAGAAAGCTGATAATGAGCAAAAATAGATCTCCAAAAGCTGCTTGAAATCTGCTCAAAGATCTGTAGATGAAGGCTGAAAAATCATAAAAAAATCAGCATGCTGCAAAATAGGTTAGCTTCCATCGAAGCCTCCACCGAACCCTTAATTCTCAGCATGAAAGTGTGCCTCATATACACACAAAGATGGTTGTAGGATAGCGCCCTCTTGCAAGCTACCAAACCTGAATTTTTGGCAGAAAATCAGACACCGAAAAGATTGTAGGGTGGCGTCCTCCTGCAAACAATCAAATCTGAAAATTTCTGCAAGAAAGTGTGTGCCTTTCACACAAAATGATAGCTGAATTGAAGCGCCCTCTTGCAAGCCAATCAAAATGCTGTAGCGTCTTCCTGCAAGACATAAGATATGCTATGCTGATGACAATCGGATCTCCACTTGTAAAAAACGGATTAGAGCTGATTTTTCATGGATTCCACAAAAGGATGTGTCTCAAACGGCAAAGGAAGAGTAAGTGGAAAGGTAAACCCTTTTTTACATTTCCAGGGTTGAGCACAAGTCACAAGATAGCAATGTTGCTAATGACTCGAAGAAGAAAGTGAAATGCCATTATTGTTGCAAGTATGGCCATTTCATCAAGGATTGCAAGAAAAGAATTGCAAAGGAGAAGAGCAAGGAAACAAATGCTGCCACCGTTACTTTGGAGTAGCAATTCGAGCACCAAGTCAATGTTTTTGACCAAGATTACGCTTTTGCGATTGGTATGAAGGTCTCATCTTTCGACCACAAAAATTCAGATTTTAGCCATACAAAATTTTCAGCCAACTTGTGTAAAAATTCAGATTTGTAAAAATCAGTTTTCCAGCCCCGTGGTACATCGATAGTGGTCTACTAGGCACATGACCTATCGACAAGATGCTTTCACAAATTTGAAGATGGAAGAAACTTTCAATGTATGGACAACTCTTTTCATTCCATCAAAGGTATTGGCGCTATATCTCTTGTTTTGCCTAATGGTGAGCAAAAGTATGTCAAAGATGTACTCTTTGTTCCAGGAATAAAAAAGAACCTGATTTCGGTTCCCACAATCGTTAAGCAAGGCTTGATTGTCGAATTTAATAAAAAAGAGAAGTGTCTTGTGAAAGACCCTTCAAAGTTATTTATGATTGTTGCTTCCGAGCTTGTGGCTACTTTCTCAAATTCTTTGGAGTTAGCGGAGCTATGGCACGAGGTATGGTCATCTCAATTTTGGAAGCTCAAAGTTGTTGAAAAAGTTCAACATGATTGATGTTATTCTAAATCTTGAGCAGCCACAAGGGCATGTATGCGAAGGAGGCATACTTGGAAAGTTTCAAAGGAAACCTTTCTCACTGATAGTTCGGTAAGGGTTGATAAAAAATTTCATTTGGTGCATAGTGATGTGGTAGGTCCAATGAGGACCAACTCTATTGGTGGATGTAAGTATTTTGTCACCTTTATTGACAATTTCTCTCGCTTTGCATGGATTTATCCAATGAAAGTGAAATCTCAAGTTTGTCAACATTTGAAAAGTTTTCTTGCAAGGGTTGAAAATCAATTTGGGCACTATTTGAAGATGTTACGTACCGATCGAGGAGGGGAGTGCGTTTCTACTGCGTTCGGTACTTTTCTTCAAAGCAAGGGAATTCAACATCAAAAAACAATTCCATACACGCCTCAGCAGAATGGTGTTGCTGAAAGGAAGAACCCCACCTTTTCATATGAGCATGGTTTGACACACAGCCTAAAATAGATCATTTAGGATCTTTGGATGCATTGCTTATGCACTTGTTTCGCATCAATTACAAACTAAGCTAGATGATAAGGGAGTCAAGTGCATTTTTGTGGGTTATAGCATTGAAAGTAATGTTAGAAATTAATGTTTATTTGACACCCCTTAATGATAGTTTGGCCATGCCTGCGTGCTATTTTTAGGGGGCCATTACTATTTATAGCAAGTCATATTTTAGGGTCATTACTATTAATAGTAAATTCGTTTTTTAGTTATGCATGTAGGTGGGTGCACTACTACTAGAATAGGATTTGCTTTTATCACTTAGAAACTCATCTTGGGTGTTTACCTAATATAGGTAGTAATCATAGCAATTAGCTTTTTGTCTTTTGCTATTTACTTTAGGCTCATTAGCTTTTATCAATCATTAGAGAAACTATTTAAGAAGGCTGGCGCCCCACTACAATCATTCCATTCAATTCAATGAGCTAGAGCAATTGCTCAATTCTCCTATGATCTGAATTCTCTCTATGCTTGGTTTTGTGTGAGTGCTAGTAGGACTAGTAACTCCATCTAGAATTTGTATCACAAATTTTGACATGGTATCAGAGCAGGCTTTTGGGTGAGAGAGAGAGTTTGTTTGCAGGGTTGCAAGAAGGTTGTTGGAGGAGCTGATTGCTGGCAGCTTGTTGGATCGTTGCCTAACCAGAACTGTTTTCTGGTTGATTGCTGAGTTGGAATCAAGATTTTGTCTATATATCGCTGATTGTTTGCTACCTGACAGCCACAGAGTGTTGTTTCTGATCTGATCGCTGGTGGAGTTGCAAATCTGATTGCTGGTGGAGCTGCAGATCTGATCTGGTCAGATCGTTGTACCTACAGACCTGCTACTTGTTGGTTTGTTGGCAGAATCAGAAGTTTTTGCATGTCAATCGCTGGTTGCAGGGATTGTTTTCAGATTACAGATCGCTGTCAGACTGCTGTCAGGTCGTGGAAGGTTGCTGCTGGAAAAATCCTTACTGAGACAGGTCATGGACAGGTTGTTGCTAAACAGATAGCTACTGAGGCAGTTCACTAAAAGATCAGATTCAGATCTGTTTGCTACTCTTTTTGTAGAGATTTTGGTTATTGATTTCTAAAGGAAATCTTAATTGAATTCGAAGAGACACTGATTGCTGAAAAATCAGGCTATAAAGGTCAACATTATGGCAGGATTGAACGACGCTGTGTTGCCGGAATCTAGCAAGCTAGATGGAACGAACTACAGCATATGGAAGTTCAAGATGCAAAATATTCTCCAAGATAGAGAATATTGGGATATCGTCACAGGTGTTGAGATACCTCCTACCACTGACAGGGAGTTGCGGGAGTATCAGAAACGTAGAAGAAAAAGCTCATCATATTATCAACTTATCAGTTAAAGATATGATTATACCTCATATCAGAGATGCTGTTGGACCCAAGGAGGCTTGGAATATACTGAAGAACTTGTATGAGACGGTAAATTAGTCACGGATCTTGTTCTTGACTAATAAGCTTCACACGTTGGAGATGGGTACAGGTGAATCGGTAACGGACTACTTTACTCGAGTGAAAGATCTGAGAGGGCAACTTATTGCAGTTGGAGAAAGTGTTCAAGATTCAGTATTGGTATCCTTAATAGTCTACCTTTGGCCTATCAGAACTTTGTAATGATGCTCTCGTTAAGAGAAACGAGGCCTTCTTTTGATGAGCTAAATGCCATTTTACTACAAGAAGAAA
The DNA here is from genome assembly GCA_029204225.1 of Diphasiastrum complanatum. Classification (NCBI taxonomy): domain Eukaryota; kingdom Viridiplantae; phylum Streptophyta; class Lycopodiopsida; order Lycopodiales; family Lycopodiaceae; genus Diphasiastrum; species Diphasiastrum complanatum. Next base: position 13,151,814 of record CM055103.1, read on the forward strand.
TGAGACGAAAAATATTGTCAACAGGGACCAGGCATTCCTGGCAAAGGGAAGAAGAAGAATAAGAAAAAGCAGGATGGAAATTTTGCTGAAGAAGAAGAAATTTCTAATGCAAAATTGAGTGCTTTAGATCTTGAAGACTATGAGTTGTTTTCGGCATCAACATCTTCTGGTAGTGCCTTCTCAAAGGAAGAAGACTATTGGTTTATTGATTCAGGAGCTTCTAAGCACATGACACCTAGGCGAGACTGGCTATCTAATTTTCAAAAATTAGATGATGGGTCAAATGTGAAGTTGGGAGACAACTACACATATGATGTAAAGGGAGTTGGAAAAGTACAAGTACAACTACCTTCAGGGAAGATTGGAAACATAAAGGATGTGCTTTATGTACCAGGAATCAAGAAAAACTTGCTCTCAGTATCAACTATTGCAAAGCAACACATGGTGGTGCAGTTTGATGAGGGCCATTACTATTTATAGTAAGTCATATTTTAGGGTCATTACTATTAATAGTAAATTCGTTTTTTAGTTATGCATGTAGGTGGGTGCACTACTACTAGAATAGGATTTGCTTTTATCACTTAGAAACTCATCTTGGGTGTTTACCCAATATAGGTAGTAATTATAGCAATTAGCTTTTTGTCTTTTGCTATTTACTTTAGGCTCAATAGCTTTTATCAATCATTAGAGAAACTATTTAAGAAGGCTGGCACCCCACCACAATCATTCCATTCAATTCAATGAGCTAGAGCTATGATATGAATTCTCTCTATGCTTGGTTTTGTGTGAGTGCTAGTAGGACTAGTAACTCCATCTAGAATTTGTATCACAAATTCTGACAAGTAACGGCTATAGGTTGTACAATTTGTCTACTACTAACTTTGATGTGTTTCCGGAGCTTGTGCCAACATCCGACCATGAAGATATTGTTGGAATATCAATCCACACTCTAGAGAGAACTATCAAACAAGGCGGATAGCTCAGTGGTAGAGCATCCCATCCGGTATGAGGGAGGTCCTGGGTTCGAATCCTAGTCTGTCCATTTATGATTTATGGATTTCTAACATGGTATCAGAGCCAAGTTAGACCTAACAGTCAATGGTGTCAAATCCATGGTTAGGTGGCCCAAGTTGTGGGGCAGGTGACAACTAGGACCCCAAGCAAGTGTGGCTTGAGGGGGGGTGTTGGAATATCAATCCACACTCTAGAGAGAACTATCAAACAGGGCGGATAGCTCAGTGGTAGAGCATCCCATCCGGTATGAGGGAGGTCCTGGGTTCGAATCCTAGTCTGTCCATCCATATTATGATTTATGGATTTCTAACATGGTATCAGAGCCAAGTTAGACCTAACAGTTAATGGTGTCAAAGCCATGGTTAGGTGGCCCAAGTTGTGGGGCAGGTGACAGCTAGGACCCCAACCAAGTGTGGCTTGAGGGGGGGTGTTGGAATATCAATCCATACTCTGTGCCTTAGTAAAGATATCGGCTGCTTGGTCATTAGCATCACAATACGCGAGCTGAATTTCTCCACGTTGTATCTTCTCTCGTAAGAAGTGTTGATCCACCTCAATGTGCTTCGTACAAGCATGGTACATAGACCATCCTGTGGGATCTGCACCTCCCCAAGAAGTCTCCTAAGCCATATAGCCTCGCAGGTAGCCTTCGCCGTTGCCTTGTACTCAGCCTCTGTAGATAATAAGGTGACGGTGGGCTGTTGCTTGCTGCACCAAGAAATGGCTCCAATCATTGCTTGGAAAAAGAAAATGGTATTATTCCTGCTGAACCTACTTCCCCTACTCTTAAAGCACCCTTGTCTCCGCACCCTCTTGTTTTCATCGATGACCTAGATGAGGATAGTGTCTTAGTTAGATATTTTTTCCTAGGATATTTGTGACATCGGTGGCCAGTCCACTTAAGAATTTTGTTAAACCAATCTCATCCCCTACCCTCACACACTCTTCCACACAAGAAAAAAAAAACCATTTCTAAACACAGCGGCCGAACTGTTTAGAACCTGGAAATTTTTAAAAAAATCAGGTTTTTAAATTTTTTTAGTCTATGAAATCATTTGCAAATGGTCCATTTGAAACGGACTTTTTGAGACAGGTTCATTGAATGAAATGCATTTCAGTTAAACATTTTTGGGATGATGAGATGACTTGATCCACGACTGAAACCAAACGCATTACCAAATGTGTTTCCAAATGCCTGATTCTGAAATGGGGGCTTTTCTCATGAACTAGGTGTTACCGTCGTGAAGTTTCATGTTCATGTACTGTTCCTTTAATAGCTGTATATATTCCAGTCTTCCTTCAGTGTGTTTCTTTATGTTCCATTCTTCCTTCAACATGGAACCTCTAGCAAGAACCATGGTGAAGGTGCTATGCTGCTATACTGCATGATTTGAGACGGCTTTGATGTATTCATAGCTACTGCAGTTGAAAGACCCACACTATCATGCGGTGGAGGCTAGCATTTCAGGGTGCCTCTTAAAACAATGGAAATAGATGTTGAGCAGTTGGATCATTGATCGTTTTTGTAGTGGTTATCTTCTTTCTTGACTTTGTTTGGTGTGTGTGTGGAGAGAGAGAGAGAGAGAGAGAGAGAGAGAGAGAGAGAGAGAGAGAGAGAATTTTGACCTTGAGCTGTGCCTCTTATGAATCTTCTAGGACTTCATCGAAAGACAAAATAGGTGCAACCTAATCTTGAATTTCCAGCTACCGGTCTGGCGCTTGTTACAGGTTTCATTTCTCACCAGAATTTTCTTACGATTGAGCTGTGGTGCTCTTTTTTTTCACACTTAGAAGCTACTTAGCTGCACATAAGTAAAACGAAACAAAATGTATCTCAAATTTGTGAGAAACTCCTGCAGGTAGCTATTGTGTAGAAGTGCACGAGAGCTGACAGTGGATGATAAATAATGTTCTATCGATATGATAATTAGCAGCGCTGATATTTGATGCACTCTTGCTTGAGTATCAAAAGCTGTGGGTTTGCTAGGTAGCTACTAATTCTTGGTTGGATTTGTCTCTTGGTACCTAGGAATAGTCCTTATTCTCACTGCATTATTCCAGATAAACTATTATACTTGTTCGTGAAACAAATAAGAACAAGAAACAGAAGCCTGTTTATTTATTGCCCATGAAGGATCTTGCACCTTATTTTTTGATAAATGACCTTAAGGAGCAGAATTTCTCAGCTTATCCGACAATCTTCTGATTTGAGTTTCATGTTTCTCTTGGTGATCTCACCTCAGTTATTACACCTAAAAATAAAACGCAGCTGCTGAATATTTCTATCTTATGAATTTGCAATACAGACAAGATAAATGAATAAGACCCTGAAAAGTTTTCATTCTGACATGCGCTTGGTCATCATTTGACTGATCATAACGTCCTCATTTTAACTGTGACAGATCCCTTTGATATTACATGAAAATAATTTTAGAGCTCAAATTGACTTTTAAGAACTCAAGGTTAAATGTGATAGCATGATTAACAAAAACAAAACAAGCATTCAACACGCATAGATAGATCACATACAAAGACAATTAGAGGTCCTCAGACAATGGAAGTAACAATAGTCTCTCTCTCTCTCTCTCTCTCTCTCTCAACACATTTTCTTATCATTTTTTTTTAATGTTTTGTTTCTATGTACTACAAACTCACTTGCTCCACTAACAATCTCAATCTTCAATACCTCGAATTAAAGTATCATATTTGTACTACTTTTCTCTCAATAGTAATTTCATGGAACATCTCAAAACATGCAAGATCTCTAAGGCTCATTTGTTCATGATACTAAAGATCTAATTGAAAGTCATGTTTCTATCATTGATAGCAAGAATAGATGCATTTCTTTTCACTCATCACTATTTACAATTTTGACATAGACAAGTATTGGTGTCCTTGTTCATGTCATGCATATGTTTTAAATTGTGGTTTATTTTTATTCGAATCACAATACTCATCTCTTCACATACACTTAGGGCTTTGCTAATTATGTGGTGTATCTCAAGAACATGTGTTTTCTAATGATGTGGTTATTGTTGTACCTTTATTTTGAAGTTGGCTTTCCCTTTTCCTTATGGATTTACTAGTACTTTTGAAAGAGAGTAAATTTGAAAAAAGGAGAAGAAAAGTAATCGAATATTAGGAAGGTGGGATGATGAAAACAAACAAATGGGAGCATGTGGTGGTCAAGCAAAATTGGATTGTGGGTAAGCACCTTATCTAAATTCATTATTATCACTGATAATTGTCTCGCACCATTCTTCCTACTTTAAACAAAAAAACATTATCTTTAGAAACGAATAAGCATTTTTTTGCAAAAACCTTTCGTATTAGAGTTATGGGCCTTTTTCATAAGAAGGGAATATAGCGATTATCCAAACCACACTTGCTTGACACTTGGTCAATTTTTTCAAAAGAAACCTTTTTCCATGCAAACCAAACTATAGACATTTGGCAAGCAAAAATTATTCGTTGACACTTTTGCATGTGAAAGTTTCACACAAGAATAATCCTTAATTCCTAAATCCTTGTCATACGGGGAAAACAATTGCTGCATTTATTAACGTGGAATTTTTTCACAAATATGATTTTTTTTAATGAGCCATGGGAAATGGAGGGACGATTAGTCGTTGCATTAATTCATGTGGTAGTTCTATGCATGGAAATTGTTGTTAAATAAAAAAATTAATGAACAAAAATGGTTGATTATCTTTAATTTGAATGTTAGAAGGGAAATTTCACAACTTGTATCTACATAAGTCTATTTGACTCATCTCGTTGAATTATCTCAATGGTCCATCGCAACCAGACGCCCTTCATGAACCAAATGCTTACTTGATGCAGTGGAAGGACCTACTCCTATTTCAGTTCCTATTCATGTTGCTACTATGGTACCTAAGATCTTTGGGATCTATTTGTTTCTTTCAAGAGTACTATGCTTCGGATTCGTAGCATAGTATTGATGAGACACCGATTGCTCGAGTCGACTTTTGGAGTTAATATTGACATATGAACAATTAGTTAAGTCGAAATGTCGATGTCGGGTGTCCGACGAATAGTTGGGGTGTATGGGTAGAGTTGTTAACTCCCATCGGAAAAGTCTAGGCTTGAATCCCAACCATTGTGTAGTGACATCTAGGGAGCTTAGCTTTGTAAATGGCATTGCCAAGTTGTATGTATGCTGTATACAACTACCACTAATTGCTTAACATCTATGCAAAAAAAAAAAATTATTTCAATGCAAGCTAACAATGAGTTACAATATAGAACTACAAATTATGTGGTGGTCCATAGAAAACTTTGACAATGTATCAATGGGTCAATTTCTATGATATCCTAAGGAGTTACACTGCTAGCCTCACCTGAAACTCTCGAAACAATGACATATATTGTTGATTTTTCATCAACTCATTCTAATGCATAGAAATGCTAGTCATTTTCACAATTCAAGAACTTCAATTTGTGTTGACAAGTCAAGACCTCATTCTAGTATGTTGGAGTGATAACTTCTCATACTTATGATAATTTAATCATTCACCAAAAATATTGTTAAAATTAATCAATCGCAGAAATAATTTACAAAATTTTCGTCTTGCATATAGATCAAAGATTATTGCATTAATCCAACCACAAAATGCTAGCAACAAATAATCATATGCTCATAGCTTTGATCAATACCAATTATTGTAAAATCCTATAGATGAAATCAAGATTGTGTGAAAAATATATATTTTTTTAATTGATCATGAGGTGGCCATATTTGATTAACAAAGAATGGTAACTGAAGAGAAAGGGTATTCCTATATTAAGGTGGCCAGAGGTTACTTTTACTATTGCCAAAGGATTCATGGAGCATGGCACTCGACAAAGAATTACAAGGTCTTCATTTTTTAGGGCAAAACTGCTTAAGGAGGGGGACTGTCATGTATTGCATGTAGTAGCCCATGTGCATGATAATTGCAATGCAAAATATGGCCATGGAACAAAATTAGACTACAATTAGTCAATAGGATAGTTAATAAGTTGTCTTGAACAACCACGCTATATTTATTAATAGCGGGATTGTTATAATGGTTGTAAGACCCAATTTAGCTAGGTAAGTCCCAAACTCATCTTAGAGGCACAAATGACCACTATAAATAATTGAGATCTTGTTGAATTTGGAGGCTATTATACTTTTGTCATTTTTAAAGTCCAAGTGTTCTTGAAGCTCCTTTGAGAGCTTTCTTGATGTAATTAGTTGTTCATGCGCCTAATTTCATATGGGAGTTTTGATCATGCTCTTGTTTTAGGCCCAATGCAATGAATGGTCATTAGTGACGAGGATTGCTATACCACTTTGCCTAATTTGGTGAATATTTGCCAATTTTATCTAGTTTCTTAATTTCTTGATAATGTTTTTTATTTCTTGTTTTAACTATGCAAATTTGATGTTTAAGAATGGATGAAATGCTTGAATACTAAGATTGGCACATGACATGATGTAGCGTAGATGCTTAAAGGGAGCTTGTCATGTGTGTGCAATCATAGCATCCTAACATCTATTCCTTTTATATACATCAAATTAGCATAGTTAAAACAAGAAATCGAGAAACTAGACTAGAATCAAGAACCAAAATAAAAATTAGAGAAATCTTCACAAAATTAGGCAAGATAAGATAGTAATCTTCTTTATTGATAATCATTCAATAACATCAAGCCTTAAGCTAGAGCATGATTGTTAAGAACATCGTAACACCGTAGAAGGCAAGCTAGTCTGATCCACGCAAAGTCAATGCACTCTCTTATAGCATGCCCTTCTTAGTCCAGTGTGAGCATGGACACGGTAGGTGGTAGTTGCAGTTGACATGCATCGACATGCTGCATGCATGAATTATTGTTGCATGCAGGGTCCCAATCCGTCACTGGAGGACTGCATGGCCTCCTACTGTCAGCATGTGTATGCGTGTCTGCATGTATTTGTATGGGCATTATTGGCCCTCATACCTACTCCATGGTATGCATGCATGCCTCTAACTCGCACTGTCCTCTACCCTCAAGTGGTTAGCTGCACCTAAAAGTACTGTTGGGTTGGTACTGTTACGATCTTCTAACACGCAATTTAAAATTCTGAATAATTGATGGTGTTATTGGAAATCTTGCATGAGTGTCATGATTAGAAATCTTCTTCACTAACGTTTTATTGGAAAATCTAGTAGTTTGTGGATGTGCCATGCATGGCTTATTTGTGGCCTATTTAAAATGTGTGTTTTGTAAGAGTGGATTTTCCATGTATTGTGCCACAAATATCTAAAATTGGGCCTTTGTAATTAAGAAACTTACATTGCCTCATTTCAAGTTATCAGGGCCCTATCTGGTCTAAAAAAGGGCCCCTTTTCACTAGTCATGATTAGTGTTAATTACAACAAGTTCAAGGCCTTGACAACTAAGGTGGAATGGTCTGTATGGGCCTTGGCATTTTGCGAGTAAGTCACCTGCGAGTTTTGCGAGTTTTGGTTTCGACAAGCTACTAAAAAAAGAGAACCGAAAATAAAAAATCGTTATTCGACCAACATTGGTCACCCAAGAATAGTGGTTGGATGCCAAATACGTCGATGTTTGGAACTTATGACATCCTTTAATTAGATGATCAATACAATTTAGCAGATAAGAAATTGTGCCGTCAAGTGCACTATGTATTCTTTGACAAGGCTTGGGAGGAGCCGACAATCTTTCAAAATTGTGTGTTTTTTAGAATGCATTGATTTTGAGTTGATTTAGAATGCATCAAATTAGAATGGTGTGCTATGTTTTTTTTCTAGAGAGAGGGAGAGCATGAGAGAGAGAGAGAGAGAGAGAGAGAGAGAGAGAGAGAGAGAGAGAGAGAGAGAGAGAGAGAGAGAGAGAGAGAGAGAGAGAGAGAGAGAGAGAGAGAGAGAGAGAGAGAGAGAGAGAGAGAGAGAGAGAGAGAGCGGTCATCCTGCTTGTTATTCATTAATCTGATATGATCGATGGGCGATCTGTGGACTCATCCAGGTGCATGGATTGTTCAGGTTGCTTCTTCAAGCAGTGTGCTTCGTGCAATGTGTAGATAATGAGAGAGAGAGAGAGAGAGAGAGAGAGAGAGAGAGAGAGAGAGAGAGAGAGAGAGAGAGAGAGAGAGAGAGAGAGAGAGAGAGAGAGAACCGTTGAGAAAGAGGAATGATGATTCAACGATGTTGTAACAACGGTTCCTCTCTCTCAACGGTTGTTACACGGTTCCTCTCTCTCAAGGTTCCTCTCATGGTTTAGGGTTTAGGGATGTTCCTCTCACGGTTTCTCTCTCTCACTGTTCCTCTCTCCCATGGTCCCTTTCACGGGTTTAGGGATGCTCTCTCTCTCTCTCTCTCTCTCTCTCTCTCTCTCTCTCTCTCTCTCTCTCTCTCTCTCTCTCTCTCTCTCTCTCTCTCTCTCTCTCTCTCTCTCTCTCCTCTCGGATGCTCTCCCTCTCTCTCGATCACGGTTCTCACGATGCTCTCTCTCTCTCTCTCTCTCTCTCTCTCTCTCTCTCTCTCTCTCTCTCTCTCTCTCTCTCTCTCTCTCTCTC
>CM055103.1:13170391-13277445 GCA_029204225.1 Diphasiastrum complanatum
TCTAAGATTACAAGTCTTGGATAACATACACCATGTTGCGAAGCTTGTAGAAGCATTCCATATGCCAAAATGATCTCCTTAAACTGTATGAAAAAAATTTAATAAATCACCAGATTAGAGTGATCAATCTCAGTATTTTAAGATGACCAAGCAAGTCTTTTGGGAATCATTGGTACTGAGCATCCTGTAGCTACGAAGGAAGAAAATACCTTAAACTTCAACAGAGTTATATATAATAGTATAACATCATTCCTCTTTGGCTTGTATTAAGTAATAACAGTGACATACTTCAATACCACAAAAGCACAGGAAAAGAATCAGAGAAACTGTCATAATAAATATTGAAATTCCCCATAGGTGCATACCTGTTGTTCTTCAGATGCATCTACAAGGAAATGTACAACTCCAAACCCACTTGCAAGGGTCTTCTCATAGAGAGTCTTATTCACAAGAAGCTTCATCAAACATGCAGAAAATTCAATGCAGCAAAAACAATCAGAAAATAGTAACATTATGTATTGTAAACACTTAAAATGAAAACTTTGCCCACAATATAAGACTAGTACTTTTCAGAAATCATTTTGAAATGACATCTCTTGTGTGGCTTTCATTGCAATGTAGACCTACCCTTTTATGTGTTTCTTTGGATTAGTTTTCATTCAAATGGATTACATGGAAAAAGAAAAACATGTATAATCAAGTCGTTACAAACCCAAAATTATGGACATGGACGTATAGATGAATTAAGGAGTTGTACTCTAAGTGTGTCATGACCCTCTAGTTGTAAATTTAGAAACTTGGGCCCGTCATCTATTATTTGACATTTATTATAGCCAGTTATTGTTTATTAAAGACAAACAGAAACAGCCCTCTTTCCATCCCACGAACTTCTTTTCTATGTTATATGCGCACATCTGCCCACTTCTCCTTCATGAAAGAAATAGCATCACTCACATGGAAGACCCATGATTCTTTTAACCATTATCAATCTATGACTCTTTTTTTCAACAGTTGGAGCTTGTGCATTGTAGTCTAGCGGGTATTCTTATATTGTACATGGTTTTCATTTGATATTAGTATCCAACACATGGATAACTACTTTTGTAAATTTACCATGTACTTAAATTACTCAGTATAATATTGTTTATGTATGCAACACACACTTCTCTCTATATCAGATGATGCTTTTGTATATACCTTATCTTGCATTTGGTGCGTGTTTGTTAGCAGTTTTCCGCTGTAGGAGTCTTCAAGAATTAAAAATGTTATGAGATGATTAGGAAGGTATTTTGTGTGAAAGGCAATGGCTTTTATTACTAACAGTAGATTGATTGATAATTTCGCTTCTACATCCTCAATCATTCCGTTTGGACAGACCTGGTCCCCTGTCACTTAATCTAGCACACCTATGGGTCTAAAAAAAAACCAACAAATTTACAAACATTGATTGCAACTATGGCTATTGATTATGTAAATATCTGTGTCTCCTAGCCACAACAATACATCTGTTTGTACAGCGTTTGTATTATACAGTTGGTGCCCTGATCTCCATTCGGATGTGGCATTTTTGGTCCATGCTTGACAGAGCTTCATGGTACTCTCCAGCAGCAGCACTTTATTCAGTAGTTACCTTTGAGGCTTTAGTTTAGATTATCTATTTCTCCAGCTACTTCGTGGCATATAGACTTCTACAATCTAGCTTTGTCTTTTATGATTTATTTTTGTTTGATGTGATGCTAAAGCTGTGAAAGAATATTCGAATCCCAGTATACGTAAAACTCATGCAACACACCACTGGGTGCACCATATTTCATTGAGCTTTATCGTGCTCGTGGGAGAGCTTCAAGATACAACATGTCACTACAAAGTCTATGACTTGATAATGGCCTACTCTTTGATCCTTCAAGTTGTTATTCCGAAGCATTATGGAGAATTGGTGAGGTAAGGTTCTTATTTGGAGTGTTGTAACTTGTCATAGTACGAAACTAACCGAATGTTTTCTTCACAACATCAACAAACAAGCCATCCTTGGAGAATAGCACAATTAGCCCAACACTTGATTTCAATGGAGACAAGCCAATTCTCCATGACTATTTTAATCAGGAGCTAGACACCCTCAACATTCAATTGCCACATTTCCTGAAGGCTGTTTCTTGGCTACATTTCATTTTGCCCACTTCAGAGCATGATCCTCTGTCCTTTTATGCTTTTGTGAATCTTCCAACACTTTCTTTGATTGTTGGCTTTGCTCCCTTGATTGTGCACCTTGCTCTTCTATTTTTCTTATCAAAAAGTTATGTTTTGCTAATATGAAGCAGCTCTGTCTTGCTCCCTCAAATTCCAAATCATGTCCCTAATTCCATTGGTTAAAACCTGAAACTATGAACTACCATACTACATAGTACAAAGACACTTCATAATTGAAGACTTAGCTCAATCAGGGTTATGATCATAGGTCCCGCGGTACTGTGTACCGCGCGGATCCCGGTACCGCGGGACCATACTGGTGCCGCGGGACCATGATGGTACCGCGGTACCACAATATAATAATATTTTTGATATTTACTATTTTTTTAAAAAAAATTTTGACCTAAATCTACCCGCCCCCCTCGCATCTTCTCTGAAATGTTTTTGCGCCCTCCTTTCCTGCCTTCACTGCTGTTTTTGCCTGCCTGCCTTCGCTGCCTTGCATCGCCCTTCGCCCACGCAACGCCCTACCTTGCATTTGATTTGCTTCGCCCTGCCTTCGCCCATTTTCAACGTCTCTCCAACAGTGAACCCTGCTGTTCAGTGAACCCTGATATTTTTTTTCTAGTTTTCCATCCTTCCTCCTGGCTTCGCCCTCGGGCTTCAGTGGTATGCGCTCTGCCATCTCGATCGACTTTCTCCTCACAGCACCCTGGTCCTCGAACAGCCTCTCATAGCACCCTAGTTCTCAAACAGCCTCTCACAGCCTGTCACCTCTCTCTGGCTATCACTGGCTCTCTCACAGCCTCTGAAAATGCCTCTCACAATGGCATTGTGAGTGCCTATTTATATCCCCACAGCCCAATCGGCCATGTGCATCCCCATCATCCCTCCATGTGCCTCTGTACCTGCCCCCATGTGTTGCTCCCCCCCTGTGCTGCTCTCCCATTGGCCCCATGGTCTGCTCACCCACAGTGCCCATGTGTTGTTGCACCTGTCCCCTGCCCCCTATACTGTCCCCTCTTTTTTTACACCCAAAACCCTTTTTTTTTCCATTTTTTGAAGACTATTTTACTATATAAAAGGCAATTATTAATTATAAAAAATATTTTTAAAAAATATTAAAAAAAAAACCGCCTTGGTACCCAGGATCCCAGAGCGGTACCGTACTGGCGGTACCACCATTATGGTACCGGCGGTACCACGTGCCACTATGGTTTTGATTGTGTTTGTATATTATTTCAAAATATCATTTGTAATCGCACCCAATTTGTACAAGGAATCTAAAAAATTCCCCAAAAAGTGAAAAATATAAATAAATAGCCTAGCATTGGATGAAAATTGTAGTGCCACACCAGTAGATTTTACCTACATCAAAGCGAATCTATGATTACTTTAAGCTATTAAATGCTCGCAATTGGATAATAATTGACATGTTTATGGTTCAAAAGATGTGCATCAGTACATGAAGTTATATGAATGTCTTAAATGATAATGTACTTCAAATTTTCAATAAGCTCATTTACACATGAAATTCTAATGATGGGTGTCCTTTAAATATAATCAACGTTAGTTAGAGAAAGGAAAAAGATTTAAAAAAATGGAAGTACATAAAGAATATCTTGAGTGTAATCATTAGGATCTTATCTTTAATTACACTAAATAACGTGTAAAAGCACTTGAATATTTGAAACCTTACTTGATATCGTTCCCAAGTCTGCTTGTAGCCAAAAATGACTCGCGATGCAAACACCAAAAGGGAGATGCTCGCAATAACATCAAGAAGAAAAGCTGATCTGTTTTACATTTCGACAAGTGACAATATTAAACCCACAACCAAACTTTTCAATCTCCTCAATACTATTACAAGCCAGCAAAAAACAACTCATATCTGAGCCACAATTATGAAGCGATGCTTCCTTTAGTTAAAAGGGTATCACTCAAGTTGTACTATAAATATACCATTGGTTGCTGGTTCAAAATCGTTTTAACTAAACACTCTTTGGAAAGCTAGATTATTTGAATGACCTGAGATTAGTCAAAACATCAAGAAGAATAAGCTAGAAGTGTCAACTCTTTTAATCAATTAGAGCTTCAAAAGACAATATCAACTACTAAATCTTTTGAAATCCTTACACAAAATAAGGGATAAAATGCAAACAAGGGATAGCAAATTACCAACGAAGGATAATTACTTTCCTACAAAGACACATCAGAATCATAAGTTATAAAACCATTGGTAGAGATCCTATTTACTCTAATGCGGGGCCCTCAAGGAAATCTCCAAGACCCCACCTAGTCAAGAGAAACTCCTTTCATAGGAGAAGACCCCACCTAGTCTATGTATATAGAGGGGATCTCCATGAGCTTGTCCAACAACTACCCCCTGCAGCAGCCTATGACAGCCGTGCTGCCACACAGGTCCGATGCAACAACTCCACAAGATTTCATCCATAGAAGGGAGCTGGTTTCAGCAAGGAATGGATACTAGCCATTGTACTACTCCAGTCATGGCTCAAATCGCTCGTACAGGCTCTCGCTAGCCCTACAAATGTAAATTCAAGCCATGCTTTTGATCACATGCCATAGATTTGTTCCAGTGACCTATCAACCATGCTCCTAACCACAGACACTGGCTCATTTCAGCCTGAAATCAGCCAAGCATCCGATTGTTAACCTGAATCCTATATTATGGATGTCCCTGCCAAATTCCACTGGTCAAAAAATGTCTAACCAAACATCTTTCAGCATGCACAGGTCAGCAAAAGGGCACCTTCCAGAACAAGAAGGAAACCGACTGATCACCTAACAAGGAAACTAAACCACCGCATGCAAATCTAGAAAGCAAGACTACCACACAAAGGCCATAAACCAGAAAGCAGCCACCCAAAAGCTATAAGCTATGGCAACCAAAACACCAAACCCACATCTTCACAAACATTCCAAAAAACCAAAAAATTCCAATTGTCACTTGTGTATCAACCATTCCAGCAAGCTATTAAAGAGTGGACAACCTCAACCAGGTGAAAACAAACTAATTCATCCCAATAGCAAGGTAGACCACCTACCTGGAAGATGACTGATTTCTCTGTAGGTGATTTCAAATGCTATTGGGCTGAATCTAAGATGCTAACGATCAAGAACATTGAACACTTTCAAATCTGGAAAATAGTGGACAGCCATAGAACAACAATCCTCAAGAAAGAGGAAGCTAAAATTGAGAGAGAAAACTCAAAGCTTGTATTGCACAAATAAATCCCACACTATTCTCCTAATGTGAAGAGATATAAATAGATGGGACATGGTAGATGTAGAGGCTCAAGAATGGAGAGCCAACACCAACAGCCCTGGAATTGATAGCCAACAAGTGTAACTCCTCATGGGAGTGAATATGAAGTGTCAAACTTGTATGGACTCTAAAGGCCATTTTTAAGATGGGCACCATGAACTTACAAGGTGAATTAACATTAAAACAAAAGGCGCCAATGGGTATACAACATTCAAACATTGGTAGGGTCTAAGTTTAGGATTAAACTTGACATTAGACCATATAAACTTGATATAAAAGTGCGAGTTTCTATTTCTAACACTCTCCCTTAAATGTCGAAATTTTTTAAATCTGTCCCTTGATAAGCTTTTTGTAAAATATGGCTGCAACTTGGTCATTAGTGGAGCAAAAAATGACCTCCAACTCCCCCGCTAGAACCTACTCGCGAATGAAATGGTAGTGTATTTCAATGTTTGGTGCATGCATGGAAAACGAGGTTTTTTGCAAGTTGGATGCAACTTTGATTGTCACAAAAAATCTGCATTGGATTTGATTGATGCAAACCACAATCTTCCAACAAAGTGCGCAGCGAAACACATTCACAAGCGGCTGTTGCTGCAACTCTATACTCAACTTTGGTAGAAGATAATGCCACTATAGGCTGCTTCTTACAAAGCCAAGTTACCGCAGCTGAACCAAGTGAGAAAATATATCCGAAAATCGACCTCCGAATTGTGAGATCACTTGCCCCAATCAACGTCACAATAGCTAAATAGTTTGAACATGTCATCCTTGGCATATTCGAGTCCATAATTAATTGTATGCTTTAGATAACAAAGAATCCTCTTGGCTGCCTTGAGGTGGACTTGTTTTGGATTCTCCATATGTTGGCTAACAAAGTTGACACTATATGCAATGTCGGGCCTGGTTATAGTAGCATATACGAGGCAACCAACCAACTGCCACTGCAAGGTCTTGTCAACTTATTTTTCTTAATTTGTATCTAGTGTGGATAGCCTAATCTTTGTGGACAGGTTTGCAGTCCATAAGATTGAATTTCTCAAGCATATTGTATATCTATTTTCTTTGTGTGAGGAAGAGTGAGTGTGGGCGCCTCCACACCTCTAAACCAAGATAGTAATGGATTTGTCCCAAGTCCTTCATCTCAAATTCTTGAGATTTTAGTCTTCTTAACTTCAATGATTTTCTTAGGATTACTTTCTGTGATTATCATATCATCAATATAGAGTGTTAACAAGAGGATTTTACCTTCTTTATTCAAGATATAAAGGTTGGGATCAGCCTTACTCTTTGTGAAACCACGAGAAAGTAGGTACTCATCCATTCTTGAGTACCAAGCTCCTTTCACCACAAATCCTTGGGGTGGGTTAGGAAAGATATATCTCTTCATCAACATAGCCATAGAGAAAGGTGGATTTTGTCACTTGATGTGTCTCCCATCCAAAGTGAGTTGCTAAAGCAAGAACAAACTTAATGGTGGGCATTTTGGCAACGGGAGCAAACGTCTTGTTGAAATCTATGCCCTCCTTTTGCGCATATCCCTTTGCCACTAGCCTTGCCTTGTACTTGTCAATTGCGCCTTTGACATCATACCTGACTTTGTAAACCCACTTTGTACCTGTTGGTTTTCGATTTGGCTTCAACTGATACCCATGTTTTGTTCCTCGTGAGAGAGGAATATTTTTCCGTGATAACTTCTTTGTGAAGTTCTTCATAGGATCGAGGCTCTTCAACAGTACTTTTGCCATTAAGGCAAAATTCATAGTTGAACTTTTGAGCGTGCCTCTCTCTTAGGACTCTTTGAGCCCCTTGTTGGCTAGATTCAGCTTTATCGATTATCTCTCCTCCAATTGCCTTCAAGTACCATCGAGGGAGTTTCTTGGGTTGACGAGGAGGACTAGGCTGAGAATTAACCGTTGTAGGTTGCTGGAAATCACTAATATGAGGGCTGCTTTGATGTTGGATCTGCTCCGCATCTTGAGCAACACCTTCTTCCTGTTGTCTTAGATCAA
Organism: Diphasiastrum complanatum; assembly: GCA_029204225.1. NCBI lineage: Eukaryota > Viridiplantae > Streptophyta > Lycopodiopsida > Lycopodiales > Lycopodiaceae > Diphasiastrum > Diphasiastrum complanatum. Next base: position 13,177,880 of record CM055103.1, read on the forward strand.
GGGGAAGAAAATCCAAGAAGTTGTCAACTTGGCTGTCCACAGATTTCAGATCTGCACCAGCCATCTTATTTTCATTGAAATAGACATCCCGACATCCCACCGACTTATTTGTATCTTCTTGGTTGAAGGATTATAGAGTTTGTATCCTCTTTCTCATAAAAAGGATACCCAACAAAGACACATATCTCCATCTTATCATCAAGCTTCTGCCGCAATTCGATAGGCATGTGCGCATAGGCTTCGCATCCAAAAATGCGCAAATGGCCGATGATGGGTTTGTTGCCATAACACTTCTCTTCGGGTGTCCTTCCTTCAATAGCTTTGTGAGGCGATCGATATTGAAAATATGTGCTGTTTGGACAGCTTCAACCCAAAAACCTCTTGATAAACCACTTGGCTCAGCAGAGTTCTAGCCACTTCCACAAGAGTCCTATTCTTACGCTCGACAACACCATTTTGTTTCGGCATGCAGGATGTTGTTTAATGCCATTTTTTTTGCAATAATCATTAAAGTCAGTTGAAATAAACTCTCCTCCCCTACCACTTCTTAAGCATTTGATTTTGCTATTAGAATGTAGTTCAACCATAGCCTTAAATTCAAAAAAATAAGAGAATGCTTGAGACTTATGCTTCAAGAAGTATACCCAAGTCTTTCTTGAATAATCGTCGATGTGTTTGGGTTGGTCCATGAATGAGCTCCAAGATTGATTTGGCTTGCGTTGAACCGTCCAACGGGAACTTTTGTTGATGGTTCTTGCAATAGACACAAGGTTCACATATCTCTTGGCCAATTTCGATTGGAGGTAAGCCAACTACGAGATTTTGATCATGAAGATACTTGATGCTTATAATGTAAGTGACCGTACGTTCTATGCCAAAGTAAACTTTGAATAACAACTTTTGAAGGCAAAGCATGTTGATCAAGTATTGTATTAAGCTTGTACAATTATCCTTTATCTCTAAAGCCACTAGCAATGATTTTATAATCTTACTTTAAGTCTTTAATGAAGCACCTATCATTGTAAAATTCCACAAGCATGTCTTGATCGGTTATAGCACCAACCGATAAAAGATTTCGAGCAAGATTAGGAATAAGCAAAGATTCTTGATCACACTTGAAAATCTAGAATTGTATTGAATTGGAATATCACCTTTGCCAACTATATCTTGTGTGCGATTATCTTCTAGCACAACTTGACCATTTATACAGATTTGCCTCCTGCTCCTTTTGCTCCCTCTAGAGAGAGAGAATGTCCATAACTTGCTAAAATTTCAGTTTCAGCTGCAAATTATAGATCAAACTTTGCCCCTTTGAGTAGCTAAGAGCCCTGCATAATACTTTTGTTAAAAATCTGCACCAAAAATGTGATATGAACAAAGATACCTTTCAAGAATGCCAAGAGTCCTATCCTTAAAAATGCAAAGTTTGGAGGAGTGATACCAAAGGTAGGTGATTTCAAATGCTATTGGGCTGAATCTAAGATGCTAACAATCAAGAACATTGAACACTTTCAAATCTGGATAATAGTGGACAGCCATAGAACAACAATCCTCAAGAAAGAGGAAGCTAAAATTGAGAGAGAAAACTCAAAGCTCGCATTGCAATCCCACACTATTCTCCTAATGTGGAGCGATACAAATAGATGGGACGTAGATGTAAAGGCTTAAGAATGGAGAGCCACCAACAACCCATGGAATTGAATAGCCAACAAATGTAACTCCTCATGGGGAGTGAATATGAAGTATGAAACTCGTATGGAATCTAAAGGCCATTTTTAAAATGGGCCCCAAGAACTTACAAGGTGAATTAACATTAAAAATAAAGGCCCAAATGGGTATACAACATTGGTAGGGTCTAAGTTTTACATTAAACTTGACATTGGACCATAGAAACTTGATAAAGGTGCGAATTTCTATTTCTGACATCCTCACCCACCTCGGCTGCTAATTCCGTGAATCCAACCAGCTTGCTTTCATAATACGTCCCCACGGTTTGTCTCCAACGCTCTGATACCAATAAAATGCCCACAAAGATCAAACCAATCTAGGGTGTTGAAAGACAGGAGATAGAATGCAGTACACCCAACCTTCCCAACCAAATTCTAGATCAATACAGATCTAGCTCCTGAGCAATGGGGAGGTAGGCAAAACCGATCAATAGAAGCACTTCCCAATCCGACAACATAACGGCTCTAAGACTTAATGATTCACATAGACAACGGTGGGTGTTTATATAGAGAGAGCACCCTACCTATCCATGCACGGAATCCACATGGAGGCAGTCTAACTGATCATGCCAACCTCCCATGCATGTCTACTGCATGTGGAAAGACCCTCTAAGTTATGGACTTGGCTCATTACATTCGCCGCGTCCATTTACATTTACTTTACTTTGTGCATAAGCAGGCCTTGGGCCCTTTTAATTCATTAGTGACACTTAGACTATATGGTTGGCCTTTGGCCTTATTATTCATTATTAGGCCATTTGGACATATTACTGCAGAGTGGGGGCCTTCTTGGAGGGCGCACTATTATCCCTCCCAGTTGGGCCCTAGCCACGGAAAGCTTCCTTTTAGGGTTTCCTCTTGGCTATAAGTAGGGAAACTGTGTCATTTGTTATTCAGCTGATGATATTGATTTCTCTCTTTAGCCTCCTTAATCTCTCTCTTTCCTGCTTTCTAGGGCTAAGTCTTGCTTATGTGTTGCTTTCATAGCTTAAGTCTTGTTTTTGTGCTGCTTTCATAGCTTAGCTCTAGATCAATTGTGGCTTCATCCATAACTTGGCATCTGAGCACTTTCCTGAGCATAATCTTGGGAATTTTTTTTTTCTTTCACTGCCTTGCCCTGCTCCTCCATCGCTGCTCCTACAGCTCCATTGTTGCCTTGACAGCCCTACTCCATCGCTGCCCCTTGTACTCCTTCTTGCCCGGCGCTCCCCTTGCTTTGCTCCCTCTCTTCCTTGCTGCCCAGCGCTCCTCCTCCTTCCTTTCCATCGCTGTCCCTACCTTCCGACCTGTCACTTTCATCCAACATTTTCCCAGTTTGCAGCCATCTTCCACAATTATTTCCCAGCCTGTCCAGCACCCATCCTCATCCAAAAATCATCCAATTCCGTAATCGTTTGCTATTTCGAATTGCCAAAATCCTTCAGCCTGTTCGTCGCTGCCCCAGCCCTTCCGACTTGTCACTTTCACCTATTATTTTATCCGTTTCCAGCCATCTTTCACAGTTTATCAAAAGGCTCTCCAGCGCCCATCCTCAACAACATTTCACGGAATTCTGACCCCGTTTGATATTCCAATTTGACATTTCCCTCCTGGCTCCAGCGCATTTTTATAGCCTTCCCTTTCACTTTTTCCATTTGCTGATTGCTGCCCTTTCTTAGTTGTGATAATATGGGTTTTAATAGACTAATTTGGGGTGACGACAAGAGTCCGCTCCCTCAAGATTTCGTCTATTCGTTCCACTATCATTATGGCACATTCACCTACCCCGAGCGAAACTGTTGAGGAAAACTTATCGGATCAATTTCGTCGCATGGATGATACCCTTTCTGGCCTCGTTCTTCGCTTCGATATGGTTATGACCGGCTTTGCTACTATGCAATCACAGATTGATTCTTTGCAGCCTCATGGTCCTGGTAAAGCTCCTCTTTTTCCTTCATTCGGGACCCCCCCTCCATTTGGATTTCCATCTTCCTTGCTCGAGACTTTCGTGATAGGGTACAGCTTGCTACCTATTCCGGTTCCTCTGACGGGAACTTATTAGAGAATTGGTTTGCTAAGCTTGACACATATTTTCAGATCTACCCTAAGACTGATCCTCTGAAGATCCAGTTGGCTGCTTTACACTTAGATGGACGCGCCGCCACATGGTGGCGAGTTCATCGAGCTGATCCTAATCGAGACGGGCTCCATATATGGCATTCCTTTCGTCGTGACCTCCGTCATGCTATGATTGATCCTCAATGGCTCGACTGCCAACGTGATGCATTCCGTAGTCTCACTCAGACCAGTGACCTTGCTTCTTATACAGATCAATTTATGGAGCTTTCTTATCTTTTCGCAGATCTACAGCCTACTGAGCTTATTTCTCGTTACATTGTTGGGCTTCGTGGTGCCTTACGTTATGATGTTTCTTCCTTCTGTCCTCCTACACTTGTTGAGGCGATGTCTCTTGCCAGTACTTTACAGCACAAGTACTCTGACACCCTTCCTTTCCGCTTCTCCCAACCCCGTCCTTCTGCTTCATCTTTTCCCGCTATGTCCACCCCTACACTTGCCCCTTCTGTTCCAACCCTTTCCATTGTCCCTTCGTCTCCTCGTCCTCCGACCCCTCGACCTGCTTTTGTCCAACGTTACACGTCTACAGAGTTCGCTGACCTTCAGCAGAAGCGTCTTTGCTTTCATTGTAAGAGTCCTGACCATTTTTCCCATGATTGCCGTCAGCCTCTCCCTACTACTACTCTATTTTTTACCATGAGGGCACTACTCCAGATGATTCTGATATCTAAATTCATATTTCTGATGAGCCTGACCTATCCTCTGAGCCTTCCACTGATTTACTTCCTGCTACTTGCCATGCTCAGCTTGCCTATGCTACTTGGACAAGGCGTCCTGGTCCTCGCTTCATTCGGTTACGTGTACGCATTACAGGTCGTGAGTATATTGCTTTAGTTGATACTGGCAGCACTCAATCTTTTATCAGCAGTTATATCACTAGTCGGATCCGTGCTTCACCTGTTCCTGATTCACAGCCTCTCACAGTTGAGGTTGCCAGTTCCCATTCTTTTCCTAGTTCTCGCATGTTTCAGCGTTTACCATACTGCATTGGAGATTTTTCTGGACAGGCAGATCTTGACATTATTCCTATGGAGCGTTATGATCTTATCCTTGGTGCTGATTGGTTTGCATCTCTTGGAGCCATTACACTGGACTTGACACAGCAGACATTGACATTTGTACATGATGCAGTTACACACTCACTTGTTGGCATTGATTCTCAGGGAGACTTCCAGTTGATTACTGGGAAGCAGTTTATTCGCAGCCTGCCAAAGACTCATTGTGTAGCCTTATTATGTGTTCAGCGGGCAGTACCAGTTCCTCTGTTAGTACCAGCATAGGTGTCTCACCATTTTTATTATCTCATGGCTATGCACCTCTTTTACCTGGCATTCCTCTCCCTCCTGAGGATACACCTGTCACAATTGCATCCTTTCTATCAGGTGCCCGAGAGCTTATTACCTGGGCCAGTTCTCATTTACAGCATGTTCAGCAGCGTTATCAGACCTTAGTTGATCGTCACCGCCGCCATGTTGAGTTTCAACTTGGAGATATGTTTATCTATGCCTACGGTTTGCACGTCATCATTTTGAAAGGCTTTGAGGTATGCGCTATTCACCAAATACCATAGTCATGGCATTACAGTAGGGGATGTTTCAAATCACATGAGGACACATCAATTATAATTAGCAACATTGCTAGAATTAATCAAGAGTACCTATTCTATCCTACTCTATTCTGCCTCTATATTGATGAGCTCAAGATGACTTGTGCTGGACAAGAATGTTGACTTGGTGACATATTGATCTCCATTCTTCTATATCTGGATGACGTTGCTTTGGTCTCCACATCTGGAGTGGGGCTACACCAACATATTGATATTGTACTTGCCTACTATAGGGAGCAAGGGTTTAAGTTGATTATGAAGAGGACCAAAAAATTATGGTCGCTCATGTAGTACAACATTTCCGATCAGAGCACTCTTGTGATGCAAGTTCTTGATTGTTATGATCTTTTCTATGGCTATATTGACGGACTTATGAATGTGACAATTGTAATTGATATATCTTAAGTATGTAAAAAGCTAGTTTCTTTTCTTGCTATATGGCATTCCTGGTTTATCCATTAACTAGCTTGGAATGCATTTGAGCTAGTTCTTATTGATGTCGACTGCCTTTCATGGTCCTTATAGATAACTCGAAATCTCTATACACCATGATGCTTATTTTTTCCTATTTCTACTATTTGTCATTGGTATTCCTTTTCAATACAAGTTGCTTGGAATATTGTTTCCCTAGTTCCTGGTGGGGCTGCTTGGTTGGCATGAATGGCTCCTCTAGATAATTTGGGACTATGCTGGGATGTATGTGACTATTGGTTTTGATATGGTCTTATTGGCTAGGATAGTAATTCCTTTTAAGCAATCAGTTTCTATTGGTACTTTTTAACAAAGATTTTCCATGGGCACGTGCCATCATGTATCCATAACATAGTGTGGCAAAGTCTTTAGATGGTATTTGGTAGCAGTTTTCGTTTGTTTGGCAACCTGCCTCAACAACTCTGCTTCTCTTTCCTACCTTTGAGGGAGCAATTCATCTTTCCACAGCTGTCATTGCTGCCATTTCCTGAGCCATCTATTCTTCCTATACCTGCCTACTTCCAATTTACTTCAATCTTTCACTTCTTCATCGTTGTTCCTAGTTGCCTCAGTTCCATTACCTTACCGACCTGCACCCTACTCTACCTACCTACTTACGATCTACAATGATTTGCCTACAGCCTTTTGTTCCTTGAATATGCAAGAAATTTTAACACTGCTCGGGGATCTACAGATTGTTGGAAAACCAATCTCCTCATTCTTTTTTTTTTTTTTTTTTGGCAGCATCCGACGTTCTTCTCCATTTCATTTTGATTACATTACCTCTCGAGGTATTCATTGCTGCCTTTTATAGTCTCTTTTTTACATTACTTTCGTTTTAGTGTGATACTGTTTTGTTTTTCTTTATCTGTCACTTTTTTGTTAAGATCTCGTGTTCAATTTCATTCTGTTACGATTTTCGAAAAAAAAAAAAAAAAAAAAAAAAAAAAAAAAAAAAAAAAAAAAACCACCCAAATTTTTTGGATCATTGGATTACGTATTCTTTTCAATTATTTTTTATTTAATTTTTATCATGACTTCTGATCTTCGGTCGCTATCCTCTTTAGATTATCTTTTTGTTTTTAATAGTGATATACCATCTGAACATATGTTTGACAAATGGCTCACACGTCTTCAATATTACTTTGATATTTCTCGGCCAACTTGTCCAGGTCCTAATAAGATTCTTGATGCAATTTTTCTCTTAAAGGGTTTTGCTAGGTCGAAGTGGTTTGACTATGTCCATTCTCATCCGCCTATCTCTGAGTGGCATGACTTTGTACCAGTACTTCGCCTTCTTATATTTTCCGATGATAATTCTGTAATTGTTCCTCCTGTCGCTCTTACGAGTGGTATTATAGGTCTTGAGAGTTCTACTCCTTCTGATTCCTCTCGTGAGCATTCTTCCATATGCAAGGTTCCATTTTCTTGTGCAGGACAAATAGAGATAGAGTCACACATTTCTAGAAATTCACATGAGGTTGATTCACACATTGCTAGCGATACACATGAGGATGATTCCATATCACACAGTGTGAGCGAGTTGCCTGATTTACTTGAGATAGTTATTGATCTACCTGAGCTCGTCCTTGTATCCCATAGTGAGTCAGAGTCACATATATAGGTTCCTACTGATGTTGATTCACATATACAGGTTGCAGCTGATATGGTCCTTGATACTGATATAGCATGCTATGATATTATTGATGTTGTTGTTGCATGCTTTGATGGTGCTACCGATGTTGCATGCTATGATATTGTTCCATGCTTTGATACTAATATAGTATGCCTTGCTACTATTGCCGATGTTGCATGCTTTGATATTGTTGTTGAGTACTTGCTACTCATGTTCCTGAGTGCCATGCTATAGATGTTGTCGCCTATGCTCCTTATTTCGATATTATTCATGGGTCTACGGTTGCTCTTTCAGATGCTTTGGCTACTCTAGTAGATCTCCATATGGCATATGGTTATACATTTCATGATGGTCCTATTGTATACTCACTAGCTTATTTTGCTGATACCTGTCTAGATGAGTATGCAGTTCTTCTAGATGCATATTTAGGCCAAAACTTATCAATTGATGCTTCTGTTATTATGCCTACGTATGTTGTTCCATTTGTGGATCATATTATTCTAGATGCGGGGCGAGAGTATATTTCTTTAGTGGATACAGGCAGTACACATACATTTATTAGCAGCTACATTTCCACCAGGATTCGTGCTACACCTGTTCCTGCTTCCCAACCTCTCAGTGTTGAGGTTGCTCGTCCCCATTCTTTTCTTAGTTCTCAGATGTTTTAGGGCTTGAATTGTCGCATTGGTGATTTTTCTGGTCAGGCAGATTTCTACATCATTCCTCTAGAACGTTCTGACATTATTTTTCGTGCAGACTAGTTCTCTTCACTTGGTACTATTGCTGTGGATCTCTCTCAGCAGACACTTTCCTTTACTCATGCTGGTCAGCATCATTCAATTGTTGGTATTGATTCCCAGGGTGACTTTCAGTTGGTTACCGGGAAGCAGTTTATGCATAGCCTGCCAAAGGCTCAGGATGCAGCTCTTCTTTCCATTCATAGTACATCAGTTGCTGCTTCACTTTCACCATCCATGGGTCCTCTTACTCAGGTTGATGCTGCTCCAAATTTACAGGTTATTGCTGCATGCCTTGCGCCTATATGCCTTGATTCACAGATGTCGTATTCAGTGTTCATTCCTGGTTTCATTGATATTGAGGCCATATACCTTGGTGGTATTTGTACTATTGCTTTTGCGCATACCTCAGATAGCCCTCCTGGTTCAGTGGTTGCTGCAGTATCTTCTCCATTGGTCTCTATATCTCCATCTCTTGAGTCCGTTATGGCCAATGTTCCTACTGATTTCTATGGGGTTCTTCACGGGTCCACGTTTGATGGTTCCGTCGCTATTGGAGATCTGGTTGTATTTTCTTTCGCTTTACTCCATGGATCTCTGCTTGAGGTTTGTGATCTACCTCATGATATTTCTACGGTTCCTGACATGATTAATGCGCCTTTGGCCCTTACCGTTACACATTTTCCATCCGAGGATATTTGCCAGATGGTCACTATTACTTATCTAGGGTATTTATATGCTGGGATCTTTCTAGATGAGTATACGGGTATCCTTCAGTCTCCTTGTGTTTCTACAGTCCATGCCGATGCTATGGATATATGGCATTCCTGGTTATTACGTATAGCTTGGTTTTCATTTGGACCTGTTGATTGGTGCTGGTTTTTCCATATTACTGATCGCCTATGGTGCGGATATCTCTATGATTAGGCATGTGGCTCTCTATCTGTTCCTTGGATTGTTGCTCATTGTCAGGCTTGGCATTGTTGGAATATCAATCCACACTCTAGAGAGAACTATCAAACAGGGCGGATAGCTCAGTGGTAGAGCATCCCATCCGGTATGGGGGAGGTCTTGGGTGTTGAAATATCAATCCACACTCTAGAGAGAACTATCAAACAGGGCGGATAGCTCAGTGGTAGAGCATCCCATCCGGTATGAGGGAGGTCCTGGGTTCGAATCCTAGTCTGTCCATCCATATTATTATTAGGATCAATGGAAGAAGAACCCACACGGAAGAAGAATGACTTTGGATCTCCACCCACAATCCTGTACCCGGCTCTACATTCACAGGCCACCATATAGGCCCAGCGCCCAGCCTCCAGGAGGCCATGCACTCCTCTCACATGCATAGTTGCCATTGTGCATGTGGATGTCCCTCATGCAAACTGAGCATGTGGCACACAGGTCCTACCTAACTTGAGGGACCCACCCTTAGCATCTAAGGGTGCCCTTGACTTAGTGGCACTCCCTATGAATATAGACCAAGCCCTCTAGATCCTAGTCCCTAAGTCCTCGAACTACGGGGCTGAGTGTCACCCCGCCGAGACCCCCTAGGGTCTAACGAGTCACTAGTATCCCTGTGTTTGCCAATGGCCATAACATCTTCTCCCCCTAAAAGGACCTTTCGTCCTCGAAAGTGATATCTTCAAAGACGAAATCAGGATACCTCTTGCGAAGCTTGCTTCCAGACTCCCAGGTTGCCTCTTCTTGGGACCCATCCTTCCACTTGACTAAAACTTCTCGAAAGACCGCATGACGAGTCTTGCGATTTCGGATATTCAGAATTTCCTCTGGTTGATGTGGCAAGGAATTGGGTTCCTCAAAGGCTATTAGGGTGTGTTTTGGGACAATGTTGTCTTCTTCTCGCAACACCCGCTTCTGTCGACTGACATGAAAGACCGGATGTACCTTTGCGGATTCTGGCAAAGCCAGCTGGTAAGCAGAGCTTCCAATTCTATTAAGTATTGTGAAGGGACCACAATACCTTGGGGATAACTTAGGACACTTGCCTGTGCTTAGAGTGGTAGAGTCTTCAGGAACTTTCAGAAACACCCGGTCACCTTCTTGAAAGGTCACCTCCCTACGGGTTTTATCCGCATAATGCTTAGCTCATGCTTGTGCTTGCTTCACATTAGCTTTAGCTACCTTGATCATAGTTTCCATATCCTCAAGAAACTCTCTAACACTCTGTACTTTTTCCTTCCTAAGCCCTACGGCCATAGGGGCTCTAGGCTGAAATCCATACATTAGCATGAATGGACTATACCCTGTAGTGGTATGTTTAGTGCTATTATAAGCAATTCCAAAAGTGGAAGATATTCTTCCCAATTGGTTTGCTTTTTACTAACATATGCTCGTAGCATATCTTCTAGAACCTGATTGACCCTTTCCGTTTGACCATCCGTTTTGGGATGAGACGCAACTGCAACATCTTCCGATGGCCCTGGTGTGGCTGTGGAATTCCTTTGCTCAATAGCCTGCCACACAGGTGCGTAGTGAGAATCACTAACACACTTTCCTCTGAGTGATTCCAAGAATTCACTCCTGAATGCCGTAAAACTTAGCGCGCTTCCCATGGTCATTCGACTCAGGGCATCTACTACCACATTGTAGCGCCCTTTCCTGTACCTTAGTTGATAGTCAAACTCCTGGAGTAGTTCGGCGCAGCGAGCTTTTCTTCCTTTCAAGTCACTTTGGGAGGAAAGCCACTTGATACTTTCTTGGTCAAACACGATCTCAAACTTAGCTCCATAGAGATAGTGCCTCCATTTCTTGAGAGCATAGATTATTGCGAACAATTCCTTGCCTGTCATCCTACTTGTGTTCCTACTCCTTGGTGCTCGTCTTTTGATGCTGCTATCTTTTCTTGGGGCACCTTGCACATATGGTTGATGGTTACGTGTATGATGTGGCTATTCGCGATGAGTGTCCATCTCTTTTCCAGTTTCCTTATTGGCTTCCCGTTGCTGATGCAGTTCTACCTTCTCGGGCTTTTTGGATACCTTGGTATGATGTCCCTATCTTTTGGGCTGATCCTCTACTAGCTTGGGCATTACGGATACCTTGGCATTCCTGGTTGCTACTTGATCTTCTTCTGGTTCCTTGCATTCCTGGTTGTTCCAAATTGCTTGGTTTCTGATGACGTGGCCGAGATGTTCCCTTCGTCACCACGAGGTTGATCTTGAGCTATTCCCTTTCTTACCAGCTGCCATTCACCAGGTTCACCTTCACCATAGTCGACACTGCCGGCAGATTCAGTTTTTATCCAGTGGGATGGTCGTCCTGTTGAGGAGGCCACATGGGAGCCTATTGATGTCTTTTAGCATATGCCATCACTTGCGGATCAAGATCGTGCTGTTGCTGCACTTGTTGATTCCTCTACATCAGATGTTGCTCTAGTTGTTGATGCACCAGCTTGCTACTGTTTGATCCAGTTTCTTTTCCACAGTTGGGTCTTTTTTTTTGTGTCGGGGAGAGTTATGGATTCGGCTCATTACATTTGCCGCGTCCATTTACATTTACTTTACTTTATGCATAAGCAGGCCTTGGGCCCTTTTTACTCATTAGTGACACTGAGACTATATGGTTGGCCTTTGGCCTTATTATTCATTATTGGTCCATTTGGACATATTACTGGAGAGTGGGGGCCTTCTTGGAGGGCGCACTATTATCCCTCCCAATTGGGCCCTAGCCACCAGAAGCTTCCTTTTAGGGCTTCCTCTAGGCTATAAGTAGGGAAACTGTGTCATTTGTTATTTAGCTGATGATATTGATCTCTCTGTTTAGCCTCCTTAATCTCTCTCTTTCCTGCTTTCTAGGGCTAAGTCTTGCTTATGTGCTGCTTTCATAGCTTAGCTCTAGATCAACTGTGGCTTCATTCGTAACTCAATGGAACGCAATCCCCTGTTTCCATGCCACTCATTCACAACAGGCAAAACTTATAATCTTGCTGCAATCTGTAGAGTACAACTAGTCTAAAAGAATGTATGAAGAGCTTTCAAGGTAGGTGGCAAGAAGACTGATCACCAATCTAAAAAGAGTGAGGTAGTACCTAAACCGTATTCTTTCTAGAAGCCATTTTCCAACCCTTCAAAAATAGTTATGGAAGGCAAAGCTTGGCAGTGGTTGTACTTCTTTGACTTTCTTCACGAGAAGTGTAAGTTGGTCCACCAATGTTTGCTGGAGGAGTTCACAGGTAGGTCTGCTAGTTGAAGTAGATTCTGTAGGCAAGTCTTGGGTGAGAGTACGATTTTCTGAAAACAATCTTGGTTGGATTCCATGAACTCTCTGATTGAAATATGCTTTTTGACCAAGTTATGAGTAGACAACACAATAGTAGCAAGAATAATGCACATTATAAGAGTAATATAATGAAGAACAGTAATTCGGTAACAATCTCCACATATATCCTATAGTCTCCAAACTGCCAGCTACAATTATGATGCCTTAGTGCCTATCCATAGAAATTGAGTTTAGTTACAAACAATTTCTCAAGGAATTCTCTAATCTAGGAAAGTAGTCTCCAAACTGTTAGCCTACGATAATGAGGCCTTAGGGCCTATCCAAGCTAGTGCACCAGCGTCTCAAGCTATCAATGAAAGGAATCTCTTTCCTGGATATGGAACTCGCCAAAAGAAGATTAACTCCTCTAACACTGGCTAGATCAGCTTCGGATTGGGGCTAGCATTCAATCTTAACCCCTTTACACAAAGTGAGGCGATCAAAAGAAAAGGTCTCTTTAATCATCCACCAACAATAGCTCTACAAGCCATTCAAGAGTACTAAAAGTTGAATATTGAAACAAGAATCTAATATCCCTATTCTTCCTTGTTGAACATCCAATCAGCTGCATCAGCAAAAACATCGCTAGATGGTAACATATCAATCCATGGAACTACATCATCAATACACGATTGACCTTTGCATTTATGATATCGTGACACCTCCCATTCCATCAAGTAGCATATTTTTCGAAATAGATCACCTAAAACTATTTCATGGTAGGAACAGCAGAGCTCCAACTATCTATGATTCATTGCTTTGTGAAAGTTATCGTAACTCCTCATTTATGAGTCCCTGGTAAGCACTCCACTATGAATAAGCAATATTTCAGCAACTTCACCTAATATTTCACCAGGCTCAATGGATACAAATAAGCCTACTTGGCAGTCTAATGGCAGCCTAAATATCATTTAGTAAAAGCAAAGTTTCTTCATACGTATTACTGATCTATAACTCATCGGGTATATACTGTATATTTGAAAGGTTTGAGAGAGCTTTTCTATCCTTTGTTGCTCCCTATAAAGCATTTTCTTTGCAAAATCTCATATCCTAAATATGTATGAGAGCTGAATATTCTTACGGAGAGCTTAGGAAGTCCACAAATTTGTAGTTGACAAGAAATGCAATGATTCCAACAATAGTGGCGAAGTCCAATCGCACCTGTACATAGCAGTTCATAGTTGCAGAAGGGGGCAATGTATAACTTGCCGTGGGTAATATGATAATTGTTTGAACAATAAAGTCATGAGATAAGTCTATAATGAACGCTGAACTAGTCAATGCTGGAAACAGTTACATGATGATCTTAGAAGGTACAAGCAAAAGACCCCAAACACTGCACCAGAAGAGGACATGAGTGCCAGAGAACCATAGCTGTGACTTTCCAGTCCAAAGGGTCCTTTCTACCAAAATTGAATGCAAACTAATGTGCGGTGTGACAACAAAACTTACTGTATCTACAATGCGAAAAGATAACTTTTTATTGGGAAAGATAACCTGCAAACAAGAAAGCAATAATTATTTCAATGTGAACTGAAGAACTCATAATAAGAAAGAATAAAAGCAATAAATTCTTTTGAAAGATACTTAGTAATAAGTATACAAGAGAAAATTGATTTTCTCAACACGAGAATTTCCAGGTTAACCATACAATCCCAAATTTGTGCCCTCCTACTTAGCCCCTCCATCAATGAAAACTCAAGTCCATTCAACCATCTCTCATCATACATCAATACTGGCAACTAATGTCACCATAATTATCATTTCAGATGGTCACATCAGAACAAGTATGTGCAAAGGAGCAAGTTTCTATTCATGAACTTTCTCTTATGAAATTAAGCCTATATTAACAATTCCCAGCAGACTGTTGACAGCTGAGGGTATAAGTACTTGAGCAAGCCTTCTAACATTTTACAACACCTTAGCAATGATCTGAAAAGGAGAACTATTAAGTTTACAGACACAATAGTTCGAAAGTAAATCCATGAAAATTTGAAACTCAGGAGGACGCAATGTGAAAAAACCACAAGCCTATTCAAAACACTGATTTTTTTTTAATGTGGATGATCACCATCAGAATATTCCTGTGGACATATAGCATTGATCTCCGTCCCAATTCCGACTTAATCAGCCTTTCATACATTATTATTATTACATAGATAGCATCTTAATCGGGATTAAATTGAATGTGCTCTCTCAAATAGTGAGAAGACAATTGAGCTGAACACAATGCTGACAAATATAATGAATGTCAACATCAGGATCTGGCAGATCATTTACAACTTTGACTTTAACACACTTGAAATACTGCAGTGTGATAATCCGCGATGAAGCTGATTATAACCTGTAGGCTACTTAAAAATGGTTCCAACCAACTGGCCCTTGTATGAGTAATATTAACACTCTTTATACTGCCCTTGAATGCAATATGTTAGTTTGTAGTGAAAAGATGCTGATGAACAATGAGATCATAATAAACACTTCACTTCCTCAACTCTTCAGCAAGTTTCAATTCTGCCTGCAAGTTTTTGTTGTCTTTAAACATCAAGTTTCTGATAATCAAATATCTTCTACTCTTACCAGCCTACCATATTCACGAAGGTGCAAAAATCCCAATGTGTCAGTGCAGACAGCAGCTTAAAGCATGCTCCTTGTTGGCAGAAAACCTAGTTAATCCACTTGCAGCACAAACCTGTTAAACTAGAAGGATTATGCAGCCAAGAGCTATTTTTCTCAAGCGACATTTTAAGAAACAAAGTGGATACAGATTTCTGATAGAAAATAATAAATTTGTTGTCTCTGGTTAGTCAAAATATCGGATGGCCATATCTACATTTGATGTGACAGCTACTAAATTGCAAGGAAGTATCCCAGAATTCTTACTTTAAGGTCAGGAATTGGAATCTTTTCATAAATGTTGAGTTGCAACCACGGAAAACCATCATCTGCAATTTTTCTTGTTGCATGAGAAAATTTTGTATAAAGGACAACTAGTTCTCCAAAAGCTGGCTCCTGCAAAGATCCAATGCAAAACTTAGTTGGAGCTCAAGGCTGTGGCATACACATTTTTTTTCTAAATATATGACTGCAGCCACGAAATGCCATAATCTGCTATTCTGCATGGCAACATTCTACATAACTCTCCAACTATAAGCTTTCGTAAAGAGCCAAGCCAACCAAAGACTTTGCAATGTAGATGGTAAGAAATATGCAAATTCTAGGTACAGAAACTAGCTCACATACTATCTGAATACAAAAAAGATGAAAAATTTAAAAAACTCCAGATCTAGCTTCTGTACTTGGCTTAATGTTCTCACACATGCACAGAAAATGTTGTGCAAAAGCAACGTGGTTTAATATTATGGTGATAAATAATTCCAAGTATAAGATCAAGATTGTAGATGCTTGGTTGTAGACATTATTCCCATATGTACTTCAATAAATTACTTTGACATAAACTCAAGATCTAGCTTCTAGAAGCACATGGCTTCAGGTTCTCACATATCCCCAGAGAATGTTGTGCAAAAGCAACATAGTTGAATAAAGTGGTGATAATTATAGATCAAGATTAGGAATGCTTGTGTTCTAGACACTCATATAAGAGAGGAATAGGTTAGAAGTCACTTCAGCTATGCAAAGAGCAGCATCCCAGTTGTGGACACAAGGACACCCCACAACTTGTACCCATATAGTTAAGGTATTATGAAAATTGAGCGGATATTGATGCCACAGTTCTAGAGGATAATTGTCTGGTAAGCTTGGGAGAGGGTGTAATTTAGATATTTAGTGTGGTGCTGTTAGATAAGATCTTGCTCATGGTGCCTCAATTGGGAAGGATTTATTATGTGGAGAAAGTGTTCGCATCCAGTGGCTCCATTCAAAAACTTGCCAATTGACTTGCACTGATATTGTTTTTCCAGATATGCAGTTCAAGAGTGAAACACACAGTTTTTTATTGGAAATTCTGAAATGTTGCTAAAGACAGAAGGGGCAAGGCATATAGTTTGTGCTTCAAGGTCCACAAGAAAACATACAAATTAGTTGGAATCGCCAGGGATTATGTAAAATATAATGGAGGGAAGTCATAAACTTCCTCATCCACACTTTTGCAATGAATGTTCCCCAGACCATTTCAAAATAGTATGCTATTGTGCACATTTTATGCCATTGTTTGGGTGTGCAGTGTAAATGAAGGATTGTTAGTTAGCAACCTACGAGAATGGTGGCCTATCTAGCTCATGGTAGCGCTGGACCACAGTTGGTACTTATTGTTAGATTTCTTTCTTGAAATCATTTATAATGTGGAACTATTTTGCAGTTTTACTCGTCATCAAGACAATGTCGAACGCATACCCCATCTATAGAAATACACGTATCGTCGAAATAGTTTTGAGGGATTATTGAACAAGGGTTCAAATCAACATATTGTCGATTCCAAACTCGACTAAAACAAGATTGAATAGTGGAGACTTATCCGCTGTATTTTGGGTCCAATCCCGTAGCCCCACGTGACACCTGCCACATGGATAACAGCACATTCCGTTAGGGCTGTGCCATCAAAAACCTTTAAGTAGATCATCAAATCAGTTTAGTTTCAAGTTGGTAATTTTTTTTTCAAAGAATTCATTCTTCCTCTTCTCCTCTCTATTCCGCCATAGGCATAGACTGATTAGCAATAAGTTATCGCACTTACAGCATGTGTAAGAGTGAAATTAATAGCAAAATAAGATGCGCTATTATCATAGTGCAATCAAAGTAGACAGCAAAAGCATTTAGCTACTATAATTCAACATTCAGCAATACAGACTACTTCCGACACACACTTTTGTCTTGTTCTATTGTTTCTGTTATTCATGCTTATTATGATCTGAGTTCTAATTTTTAATAGTGGCCAACGATCCTTTCGTCATTCATTTTTTGCACTTGTGAACGATAGTATAGTTGTACTTGTGATAGTACCAAATTAGTTTTGTTAATGTATAATGATAGTATAGTTGTACTTGTGATAGTACCAAATTAGTTTTGTTATTACATTAACTATTGCTGCTACTATCAACTATCACAGTCGACAATCACTGTCGACTAATGCACAACTTATTTTCCAAAATGGTATCAGAGCAAGGTCATACCTTGGTAACTAGTTCAAAGCTAGTTATCTTCATATCATACGTATTGCCAGATTCTTATCTGTATCAGATTTGTCTACGATGGATGCATCATCTTCGAATTCTATCAAAAAGTTGGATGGCAACAACAATCACCTATGGGATTTTAAAATGAGGGTGATCCTACAAGCGAAAAGCTTCGGAAAGTTGTCAAAGGTACTGAGGTTGGACCTATTGCAGATCCGGCACCACAAATGGAAACAGAAGGATGGGAAGGCCTTCGCCTTTATCACTCTCAACATCAGAGATAACCATATCAGTCATATTTGAAGTGCTCGAGCTTCATTGGAAGCTTGGAATATTCTCAACACTCAATGAAATTAGAGACGTGACTACCAAACTTTATCCGAGGAAAAAGGTCTGCAAGTGGCACAGAAATCAACGATGCAGCCTGACACGTATGAAAATTGGGTAATTATTAATTCTACTTAGCAAGGTCTTACATTAGCAAGAGTTTCGTCTATGCTATTGTAGGAAGAGATCCAGAGAAATGGATCTTCATTCTCCCATTCAGCACCAGAATCGGAAGCTCTTTATTCAAAGAAATTCTATAAGAAGAAGATGTCGAAGAACGTACGTAAAGTACGAAAGTCGAATAATAATTTGAACTCAGAACAAGATACAAATTCAAATTCAGCTTCATCAAAATCAAAGCTGTTTTGCAAATATTGTAAATGGACCGGACATTTGCTGGAGGATTGACAAATCCTCAAATCGAAAAAGCAACAACAGTAGCAAGCTAATTCAGCAGAAGGTTCGAAGGACTTTGAAAAGGAAGCCGATGAAGCAGCATTTATGGCAAATGGAGACAAACAAGATGTTGATTCTTAGGATTTGGATTCAGGTGCTACTCAACACATGACAAGCCAACAAAATTGGTTTCATGAGTACAGTCAAGCTACGACTCAGAGGTATGTCTCATTGGGGGAGATAGCAGTACTCACAGTATTGACGGTGCAGGCACTGTCAAATTGCAATTTCGGGATGGTACTATGTTTATTCCAAATGTTCTTCATGTTCCAAATCTTACCAAAAATCTAATTTCTCTTAATAGAATTCTTAATTTGGTAATACTTGTTCGATATTACACAAAAGCAAAAGGTACTTGCACTTGGAAAGAGGCAAGGCAATCTTTACAAGCTTAGTCATTGCATTGCTTCGACTATTCAAGCTCTATCCACTTCTTCTTTGGGAGAGAGAATTATTAGAGATTGAGATTTATTATAGGATGGGTCATGTCAATTTTACTGGTTTAAAAAATATGTCGACTAAAAGGATTGTTTGAGATCTCAACTACGACAATTTTCCAGACTGTACAATTTGTCAAAGTTGTATTCTAGCCAATCATGCTAGAACACCTTTTAGTCTGATTTGCTACACATCCAAAGGTGTGTTAGATATTGTGCACAACAACATATGTGGACCCATGCAAACTCTCTTGATAGGGGGAGCAAAATACTTTCTGACCAATTATTCGAGGAGGGCAGTAATTTATTTTCTGAAAAATAAATCAGAAGCCTTAGAGTATTTTCGGCAATTCAAGCATGAAGCTGAGAATCAGACTTCCAGAAAAATCAAGGCAATTCAGACTGATGGTGGCGGTGAATTCATTTCTATTAAATTCAAAGACTACTGCAAAGCTCATGGCATTTTAGGTAGTATATGTTACATACCCATGGAGTGGCTGAACATAGAAATTGTACACTTGTCAAAAGTGCAAAAAGTATGATTCTACATGCAGGTTTATGGAAGATTTTATGGGCAGACGTCATCTTGACAGCTGCATATCTTCACAACGACCTACAACCAAAGTCTTATTGGACAAAACACCCGAAGAGGTATGGAAAAGTTCAAAACCTTCGGTAAGGCATCTTTGAACTTTCGGTTGTATCGCTTTCGCACAGATTCCAACAGAACTTCGTACAAAGCTAGATTCTACTAGTTCTAAGTCTATCTTTGTTGGATACTCTTTGAATCATAAAGCTTATAGGATTTACAATCGAGTGACTAAGAAGATTACATTTGATAGAGACGTTATTTTTCTCGAAGATCAATTTATCGATCTCAAAGGAAAGGACTTTTTACATTGACGAAACTGTGTGAAACACGTCTTATCTCTTATCATGCACAGTTAGTTCATAAACGACGACAGAAGGCTTGGCATGATCGTCATGTTAGGACTAAGGATATCCATGATGGTGATAAAGTTTTACTTTATACATCTTCCAAGGTCCATCCTGAGAAATTGAAATTCCGTAGCCAGGGCCCCTATGTTGTCAAGAAAATTTTCACCAATGGTGCAGTCCAATTAGAAACCCTAGAAGGCATATCCCTTGAACCCTCCATCTAACTGTAGAGCACATAACCATCTTCATCCTTGATCCTGAGACACTACACCAGCATCACCAAATAATTCACTAGACAACCGTAATGGCATCTAGTACCACCATCCCAAAAAGATGATCGCTTGCCTAATCCAGAAAAATCATTGAGATCTCACAACAATTCATGGCAAAACTAATTCAAATGTCTTATCCACTGCCCAACCCCTCACTTGTGTAGCCACAGCCCAAGGCCATATGTCATAAGTACCTATTGTGCAACTGCTCCCACATCAAGCTAGTTGATGATTGACCACAGATTGACTCCAATCATAGTCTAACTGGCTATCTTTGAGTATAACCCCCTCTCAGAGCCTAAATTCCTTGAGCTTCCATTAACCTGATGCCAGACACCGACTAACTCTAGTTTGTAAGGGATGTATTATATTGCCTACTCTCAAAAGTTCATTTCATTTAAAATGGTGCAAAAAATTCTCTCAAAATTGATCCGCAACAAACTCCCAAGAATCATCATATGTCGATGATTCTCACCGGATCCAAAACTCAGAGCAAGTGTATTTCCAGGATTTTCTTTCTGATATAGTGCTTGATATGTGCCGCTTGGGTGGGTGTGGCAGGTTCTGAGCCATCCAAGGATGCCAAGTACTTATGTACAAGTGTGAGGGGGTTGAGAATCAGTTGAGGGGGTTGAAGTTTTTACAAATTAGAATGGATTCAGAGGAGTGTATGATGCAAAGAAGGTCTCAAGGGCCGAGTGGCACTCTGAACTGAAAGTAAGTAGAAAATAGAAAGCAGAGAAGATACGAACTGGCAGACACACAAAAATTTCGCAAAAATGAAGTGACATTCCATCTGAGATATTGGAGTATTTTTACTCTATTTCTTTTGCACCTTTTGATATCGATAAGCTAGTTTATGAGAATTGTTATAATTACTACTTCAGGCTCTAAATGAACACTGGATGACACTTCCTAAACCTCACCCAAAAAAATCCATAGATAGAGGTGTACCACCTTCATGTTAACTTGCCTTAAGCTTGCTCGCCCCAAAAAATCCATAGATGCATTTTTATTCTTTACATCATGGACTTGCTTTATGATGTTAAATGATCCGCATCATATTCGAGTCTTTTGGGATTTGAGATATGACTAACCAACTTCCTAAAAATTTGATGAGTTCTCTTAGGGTTCACATCATATTTTTGGCTTAAACCAAAGCACCCTTGACATTGTAATGTGCAAGCCGTAACATCTCTTACATATTTTGCATAAAATCAGCCATGTAATATTAAATAAACATTCAGCCCTTTTACTCTTATATTAATGGGTGCACTTGATTACAAACCACCCATGAAGATAATTACATTGTATCCAAGTAAAAAAGCTTGTGATTGAACTACATTTTGGAAGACACCTTTCTCACTTTGTTATTTTATGTGACATATATGCACCAAGCATATCCTCCTTAAATTGATTGTTCCTCTATGTGGCCACCAGATTGTGATAGATTTATTAAGGTAAAACTGAATGTGGTCTCCAATCTCTAGAAGTAGAATCGTAGAAATGTCTAGTGAACACACCATCACAATCACTCACCATAGTGATTAGTAAATCATAAATTTCGAATAAAGGCTCTATAAATACTTAAGCTAGTTCAAATCAAAATTTTCACTTTCATCAACCAACCCACCAATAGATCTTTGAAGAACAACAACAAAATCCATAAAAATATCATCTTTTACTATGAACTTCCTAGTGGATGAATTAGTCCAATAGGTTCAAGCATTTCACTTTATTGAATCGATGTTGCATGCACCTACAGGCTAGAACACCGCCGCTATCCATGAGAGTTTTCATTTTTTATGCAACCAAAACATGTATCAATCTGGTAAGGCTCTCTAAGAGACACATATAATTATTAGTGGAAATTTCTGAGAAGTGTATTCATCTCAACTATCTTATAAAGGGTATATGCCACCTCATTGACAAACTGTTTCATAAAAGTTTAACACACCTGGCCTTCCAACTAGGAAGAACAAGCTGGTTATGAAGATGCTTAAGGGACTGGTGATTAAAATAAACCATAGATTTACTTCCATAGACATTTTTTCACCAAGATCTCAATGCAAAGATTACCAAAACAAATTTGTTGAGTGGCTTACTTTAGCTATGCATCACTCAACTTTTTGTCTTCAAAGGCAATAGACTTGTCATTTTGGAGCAATACTGCTTCAAGTGGCAAAATTGCTAGCATCAATTCAAAATATGACTTTCTAGGGTCGTGTATCTAAAATTGTGGAGCTAAGACAATTAAATCTCTCAGAGCTCCAAAACTCTCATATCTAGCTTGTCATTGCACTGGATGTGCTTACTAGTTACTAACAATCCATGCTCATTATTTAGGGGTTTGTTGCCTTGGAATGAACTTTAAAGAAAAGCACGATTCCCAAAACCAATTTCAATCGCTAAACTGTTTTCAGTACTGGCCATTTAGTCAATAACTTTATCTTCGCATAATCAAGTTAGAATATGATGAAATGAAATCACATGTCCATTATAAAGCAATCCTTGATTAGAAAAGTTCACACTTACTTTATTATGATAGAGCTTATCCCCAAGACAAGCATGTGATGTTCAACATGTTGCTCTAGTTTATCATTGACTAAGATATGTTTGACAACACTATCAAATCTTCCTAGATATGGACAAATTGAACCATTCATTACCTTCCAGAAGGTTGTTGGAGCATTATTAGCCCAAATGGCACGATTAGAAACTGGTAACAGTCATACCTAGTGCTAAAGGTAGAATAAGGAACATCTTCAACCAGAATTTGGACCTAATAATACCCCAATCCTAGATCTATCTTTATAAAGTATTTCACTCCACTTAGGCCACTTATCAGATCATCCATTCTAGGTAAGCCATGCATGATGCCTATTCTATATATAGTTGATTTCATGTAAATGGCTACTGTTATGAACTTAATCTTGATATCAAATAAAGCATAAGACAACAAAAGGCATCCACAAAGCATATCCAACTAAGAAAACCGGATGTTGAGCTTCTTGTAGGGGAGTTACATGATTTTTGAGATCTCAGTTAGAGATCTGCCTAGACTATTGGCGGGAGCAATAAGTTGATCTAAGGTGCCTTAGTTGAAGTTTGAAACTCTCTAGTAGATGAAATAATGCAAAGTTCTCAATGATATTGATGAAAGAGGAAAAAATATCACTTCGTAATATTCTTTTTTTCTAAATTTTTGACCCTTTATTGTACAGAAGGTTTGTATGTCATAGCCCAAATGGAACGCTAATGGATCTTAGGGAACATCTTACAATATCAAAGAGGAAGATCCATGATAGAATGAAGATATGACGCCCACAAGATAATTGAGGCCAATAATAGGAAATCAAGGGATAAAATGTTTCTAGGCATGTGATGTCAATCCTGCAACTTAAGTTGAGCTCATTAGAGAACTTGCATCGGGAAATGAACTTGAGACAAACAACACAGTGAATGTGAAGATAGATGAATGTAGCATCCAAAAACATGATGGATTGTATTTGTAAGAAATGTGGTGACTTGTCCAAAATGTGCTTTGGTCCCAAGTTATGAGCCAAATGACACAAGAGCACATACGTGGCTAAGAGAAATCTATGATAATCAAATCACTAGAAATTTGAAAATGAAAATTCTCATACCCAATCAACAATAATAAATTCAAGCCAATACTTGCTAGAAATATATGTATGCTAGCTAAGACCCTAATCTAATTGCTCTATGTTTAGTAACCTAAGTGTTGATTATCACATAATCCAAAAAGAGCCCAATAAGGCTATTAGATCTTGAGTAGGGTGATTTTTGCATACCACTACTAGAGGACCAAATACAAAATGGATTACTGAATGTCATGTGACAAATGTTGGGTCCTCATGTCCTAATTAAAAGGTTTACAAATAATGAGCTGAAAATAGTAACATGGGCCCAAATACTAACACGATAGGCCAAATACAGCTGAAGTTTGTAAAAATAGTGACATTGATCATAAGTCCAAGCAACTACCCATTCAACATGTCATAAGCAAATAGTCACACTATGCAAATTATTTCAATTGTCAACATCTAACAATTCAGCCATATTTCATCACCCACCTCATTTTATTACACAAAGACAACCCCACAACAATAGTCATAGTGTCATTGACTAGTTTCTAAGGTTTATGCTTCAATCATCTTCCTATCAATTATTTAACCACTCTTTCCTTGCATTCTACTTGGCTCACTGTACACCATAATCACGTCCTCCTCAACATTTCATGAGTCGTGCACCCATTTGCACTTTTATGCATGATTCATGTATGTATATTGATCACCTCTTCATTTGTTACTCTCTTTTGTTCCATGAGCACGTAACCCATTGAATGTCAAATCGGTTTTGCATGCCATTCCTAGTTTTCATATTGTTGTTGTCAATATTCCAATATGATTACACCTACAAGCATGTATGAGACAAATAAATAAGGTATGAATAGAGCATACAACATTATATATTACATGATCGTAATGAGAAAATTTAAACTAAATAAAATCATGAAGTTAAAAGAAAATTCAAACATAGAGTATCACATAGCAAACGATCACATAGCAATCTCCAACTAAGAGTATTTTATGAACATCAATAGAGCCTATAAAAGTAGTCGTAGATTCCATAACAAGGAAATGTAGTTATACTAGTCTAACCATCCAAGAAGCTACTACTAGGAAATAGGGCTAGAATCGCCTAGCCTTGTGCAAAGTATGTGAGTTTCTAGAAGGGGTGTAGTCCAATAGATTTTGGGGACCGATTGAATTTACCAAGCCCTAAACTTTATTGATGAGGTCATCAATGAAAATATCAAGGATCAAAAGAGACTATTTTATGATCATAGATTTTTTTCCTTAATCAAAATTACTAGCTATATAGCCAATACAATCTTGTATGTCTTATTTATTATAGATAAAATGCTTACTTGCAAAGTTGATGAAGAAAAGAATATGCTAAATGAGGCTTTTAATCTTTTCCAAAAGTTGTCTCCACATATTGACTTGGACGTTGGCAACCAAATATCTCTCATGGAAACCCTTGACAAGTAATTTGGCCTGTTTCACAAAAGAAGTTTAGAAACACAAATTTTTAGAGTCTTGATTGTAAGATAGTAAGAGTTGTGTATACCTCCACTATACAAGCCAACACGTTAACACAAGAACAACGGCCCACTTACAATGAACAAAGCAAATATAGATATATACAGTTCTTCCAGCCCTAAAAGTCACAACGTATCCAAATCATTTGGACCCCGATAAGAGCAAAACAACAAAAGGCCATTAATGTGGTTGCAAAAATGTTAATATCTTGATTGAATTATAAGAGAACATTGATGACAAAAAACTCACTTGGAATTGATGCAAGCTAGATAAGATCCAATGTACACTACTCTATATTAAGTAGCCTAAGTCTCTCAATTATCACATGTCACAACTGGAGTCCAACAAGGCTATTTTCTATGGGCAAGGTTAGGTCCACAACCCACTACCAGAAGACTGACTACTCATAAATCGTGGATCCTCAGGGGCCAAGTCATAAGAATCTTTGCTAATTATTTGAAAATGGCAATACGAGCCAAATACTAACCAATGGGTTAGATACTAATAAATATTGTAAATTTTGCCATAGGTTCAAGCAACTTCCAATAAATTGCTTGTAACTCTGCCTCTTCAAGGATAAGGGACACTTTTGATACAAAAGAAATGGATAAAAAAGTAGTCATGAATCATTTGATGATTGAATTGCAAATGAATGCAACTACTCCATCAAATAACTTCTCCTTAAATAGAAAAACTTGGTTCAACAACAAAGGCCATAATCAATTTGCTTTTCGAACATACAATGCTTGAGGATAACAAGTATCTTAGTAAAGTCAAGCAAGTAGTGACATTGAAAAGCTAGTACAAGAAATGGCAAAACAATTGTAACTAAAATTAGCAAAGGGTAAAAACAAGTCCACTAAGCACCACACACCAACATAAGATCTTTAAATAGTCTTCCAAAATGCAATAAGCACTTAGACTGGCCATCAACAGATGAATGGTAATCGATACCCATCAGAGTCTAAATCTCAAGAAGCTAAGTTAAAGGTTTGCCCAGATTCATATTGAACTTTGCATATTGATTAGTCAGAATAAATTTGGTTAACCCATGCAAGCAAAAGCTTCTGGACAAAAATAAATGGGCGTCGTATGCAGCTTTAGATTTTTTGATCATGATAATTAAATGCGCATACTTTTACAGATTATCAACAACAACTAAGCAAGAATTGTGACACATAAACCAACAGTCATAAGACCAATTGTCATATGACTATTGACAACAACTATACTTATTATAAAACAATTCGTTTACGAAGCAATATCCTCTTAAATACAAATTGTTCGATGAAATCTTGAAGTCATTTGAGACTTCTTGGTATTCCTTTTTTTTGAAAGCTTGTGGACAATCAAAGTGAGGAAAAATATGTCAATGAGGTCCTTTTAGGATCTAAATTGACATAGATCTGTACTCAGCAGTAGATAAAATAAAATTGAGCATGCAACTTGGTACACAAATTTTAGAGCTAATCCAAGTACGTGGGAGTCAATCTCAAGAAGCACTCTAAATTGATTCTCTAAGCATAACATTTGCATCCCATACAACCAAGACTAGTTGAGGATGCTTCAACTAGACCAAATGATCCTCAACCTCACTTCATAGTCCATGCCACAAGTGGATAAAATAACAAATGGATGCCCAAGCACTCTCTTATAATGGCTTTACCCGTTTCATGTTCCTAAGAGTTCTTATGGGGTTACTGAATCCCATGCATGTCCTCCCTAATTGTCCTATAACTGTAATAGACTAACATTTTGAGACTTTCCATAACCCAAGTTTAGACACTAACTCTAAGTAGCTCCAAGCCAACTAGCCCTAGTTAACTCGAGCCTAACCCCATCTAGCCATTGACAAAACATACTTCCTCAATTAGGAGATTTATATCCTTAGAAATGAGCTCAATGAGAAAAAATCCACTTTGATGATAAAGGACTAAATGCACTCAGATTCTATCTTAAAGTACTATCCAAGACTCAAATTTCCATCTGTGATACTTCCTCCATAGCTCTAAGTCCATAGGATCTACAATATGCCTAAATTCTTCAACAAAAGTCGAGCATACTGAAGTTCAGCATAATGTTTGACTCATTCCCATGTTCCCCCGAACATCTACCTATCCAAATTGTATTTTGTGCCTCATGCAAAAATTGAGCCACTTTCAATAGTCGCATTCTCCCACTGTGAATGTAATAGGTCATCAAAACTTGAGACCCGTATGTGACCATAGTGGGGCCACACTAGAAAGTAGAATGCTCAACAATCTGTAAACATAATAATTAGTGGAAGCTACTTCATCCACTCCACTCGCTTACCAGGTACATCTGCTCTTAAAAGAAATTGATAAGTCACTAGACCTCGATATGATTTCTAGTCTCAAAATGGAAAAAAAAAACTACTGCAAATGAAAAATGGAACCAAAGTTTGATTTTGCAATAGCTTCACTTCCATCAAGTCAAAAAGGATAGAAAATGGATCTTCAGAAGATCTACTCAAAAGAGGAAAAGAAAAATGTTGTTCATAAAATGTAAAACCCCTTTGACCAAAATTTAAATTAAGCAACCTTGGTGATCATACATGATGCGCTTTTTCCCCTTGTTTTCCCAAATCATTGCCCACTTTATCTTCCTAACTAGTCTTACCTGCAGGAGCTGAATTTTCTTCTTGTTTTGCACCAACTTGCTATAAAAACGAAATTTCCTTGTCCCATGCTACTCTCCAACAACTACCGAATACTATATGTATCAAAATATCCACCATGTTAAAAGTTGCATCACCAAAGTAACAGTTAGGTAAGTTTGTGACCTTTTGATTTAAAGCTATTCAAATCCATCATTTTCTTGTCAAACACTTCAATGTAAGATCGCCATTGAAACCAAAAACTCTGACCATAAAGAACTACTTACAAAAGTTTATGCCTTTCTACTATCCAGAGAGAAAATTTTAAAATCAATGTGTTGATTAGCTGGAACAAAGATGGTGTTCAATCTTTTCCCATGAAATTACGTGCTTCCCTCAAAAAGTATCCCAACGTTAATAAGATTATTCAACTTGATACTCGGGTTGTTTATGTCAAGTATGTAACATTGAAGCTCATCCGTTGACCTCTAGGACACCTGATATTATTCATCCTTCTGATTGCAATCAGTTTTGTTCAGGAAAATCCCAAGGATAGATGTCAGTTATAACAAATTAAGAATTCTTTCATGCTCATGTCAACAAAGCGTTGACTAATCAACCAACATCCAAAACTAAGCTTGACATATACCTTTCTAATTATAAATTCTCTTGAATAATTTCCGTTTTGTCGACGAATGGAAATCAATCATCTTAGGTGTCCTAAGTATCAACTATGACATTAAGGCTAAAAATCTTCATCGTAATTGATGCCTCGTGGACTATTTGAAATGTTTTTCCTGGATTCCATTCTTGTTAATCTAGTTGGAAGGAGATTTATCAACTAAGAAATACAAAGTTTCATTGAACATTGACCTTGAACTCAAATGAAGAAAATGCTAGACGTTTAGAACAGCTGACAAGTAAGAGCAAGTACATTCAAGATAGAAATCCCACAAATATACACACAAAAGAAGCATACTTATGCACTTTTTTCAAAAATAAATGCAGGGGATGACCTTAAATGTGGCTCTGATGTAGGTGTAGCGTCAGCACCATTGGACAAAAATGGAAAAGTTGCTGTGTCGGATGGCAAAAGACCAATCCATACAAGAAAGCGTTTAAGTAAAATTCCTCGAGATCCAACAGATGAGAGCACGGCTTCATAACGAGGTACAGCTCGTCGAGCAGCGATGCGAATTGGCAAGTCATAATCATCACTACCATTTTGATAATGTTCTGACAAAGATGAACCTTGGGTCTGCTTTGTCGTCACTACCTCCTCTTCAAGATAAGGATACAAAGGCTCCTCTAACCATCGCTTTATACCATCAGTCCAAGCCTTTCCTTCTTGATTTTTTTCTGCAGATTTCCACTTCTGTACACCATAAGGTTGTCATAGTTAGAATTTGTAGTCAACTGACGAGATCATTGCAAATAAACTTACTCTAAGCTTTTGAAAAACGCATCAGTGAAAGCTTTTCAACTTTTTAACGAGGTCTGCCGTTTCCCACATGTATCCTTGCCACTTTTACACATGCACCCTGACCTGTAATCACTCTGATAATCTAAACAAGCTTTCTCATTCATATGGAAATTCATTGATCACTTTTAAAGAGCCCAACATGAGTCATTTAAAATACTGATGTCGAATGCCTTGGTGCTGCTCCTAGCTGCCTTGACACTGATTCTGAGGACTTTGCTCATTCCTTTCCTACTATATCCACTGAGCTTGAGCACTGTTCAGTTGCTATTCCTAGTTCCAATGTTTCAATTGCTTTGACTATTCCGGTGGCTTAAGTTGCTGCTGTTATTCCCGATCTTCCTAATGGTTCCACGGTTGTTGAGATGCAGATTGTATTTGATCCTTGTTCAGATGAAGTTCCACAAGTTTAACATATGCTATAGATGGTTCTCCAATTTTGATGGTCAGGTGATTCATGTTTGGGTCTTACAACTCCCTTGGCATGATGGCATTATAAATCCATGGGCCTTGAGGATACCTTACAAAGTTGCTGCTATACATTCATGGGCCTTATGATTTCCTTGGGTCCTCGACCTTGTTGCTGCACATATGTCCATTCTAGTTATTGTTTGTCAGGATGATCTATTTATGCTTCATGTTTCCTCGCATTCCTGGTTGTTGCATATAGCTTGACCTCTTGTGATATTACAGAGTTGTAGTTGTATTGCTGACTATCCAATTTTTTATCTGGGATGCTAGGTCATTGCATAAAGCTTGGATTTCATTTGATCCTCCTGCTTGGTGCTGGTATTTCATATGTTGCTATTTTTCCTTGGTGCAAATATATTGGTGCTACTATTCCCGCCTATTGTTCTTCATATGTGTCGATCATTGCAATGCCTGGTTTCTCCTGATAGCTTAGTTTATCCTTGCTGGGAATGCTTTTTTGTGGTTGTATTCTTGGGCCATTCGACTGGCCGTTGGCGTCCTTTATGATGTTGCCTTCCTTTGGGAATCTTGAGCCATCAAGGTTCCTTGATAGTGCCTTTGGATTGGCACGGATACAGATTGCCACTATCTCTTTCAGCATTTGTTATTTTACAAATACAGTGGTTAAATATCAGTAGTATATTCATGTTGCTACATTTCATAGCCCACCATTGAGGGCCATGTTTTATTTTAGAATGTCACATTTTTTTCTGTCAATGCCAGATCTATCAAATGCACAAACCTGCCATCTATCTAATAGAGAGATGGCAAACTAAGATGACGATTTGGTATGCTACCAAAGTTTGAGCTCACGAGATACCGAAACTCTTGTCGCTCTATAGAGCCTAGTTACCTGAATGCACCAACGACCAGCACGAAAGAGGGGCTCAGCGACTCCACTAAAAATCTTACGAAGCAGCAAAGACTGCAAATAATCAAATTTTTCTCCAAAGAGTAGACCATTCTGTGTCTCTGTAACATAACCACGCCTGTTTTAACACATTGTTTCAGTTAAATATCGCACTGCAACCAAAGCATCTTGAGCAATTGTCTATAAAAAATAAAACATCATTTCGATTTTACAAAAAGGCAGTATACTTGGAAGCACAACAGTGCGGTATCCACTACATTTGAGATGTAAGTCTTTGTACTTTAACCAGAACTTGAACTTTGACCGGCCTGCAAGTGAAGTAGAAAAACACATTTTCCAATAAATTCTTGCCTGAAAACAATCACATTTGCAGAAGAAGCAGACTTCCAGTCAACATCAATGGGCAATGTCAAAAGGTAATTGGAGTTTAATGCCGTTGTTAACTGCAGATCACGAGCTGACAGTTCTTGAAATCGAGCAGTTTCTAGGATCGACATGAGATTCTGCTGGAAGCGTGCTGCTAGAGTATTACTGTTCAAAACAAAGTTCTCATGAGTAAACCCAGCACGGTTTTGTAACCAAAATAAAGTCTTACTTCAGAATCCAATTGCAAAAAAGTACAGCTGTCCGACCCTTTCCGGTAATAATAAGCTGAAAAGCTGCTTTTCAAAGATTCCCCATAATTTTCCAGAGATATAATCCAGACTCCCAGCCATAGCGAGTTGAGATTAGTATGAAGTATATCAGGAATATAAAAGCTCCTACAACAAAAACAACAGAACACTACCCAGAAGATGCAGCAGGATCAATTTCTTTTGTCACAGAAGAGCTATTTGAACTTTTCTTATGTTGTGCAAAGGCAGCACCATTGGTAGCTTGTGGTCTTACTTGGTCATCTGCATCTGTTCAATATCAATGGTAAGCACACAGCTTCATTTCCATTAGAAAATAAGCTCCTTGAACCTCAAACTTCCATAACAACAGCAGATGTTAACCAACCTTTCTCCTTAGGACACATTCCTTTTGCCTGATCTGAATTGGTCACATCCAACCACTTCTCTTCTTCAGACAGACAAGTCAATTTGTAATCCAAACGAAGCTCCTCCAGAACAAGCCTATGCTCTGCATGGAGAATGGATTCTAGGCGCCTACAGAATAGACAATGAAAATGAGCTTCTTGTCAATCTGCAGGGGGCTTTCTTGCTCTAAACTGTTTTTCATCCCAATCAAATCCCTGAGAAGAAGTTTTCAAGTGCAAATTGTAAAAAAATATCACAGCACACAAAACATTGTGACACCTAGATCACCATGTGAAGCAATGGTGTCCAACCTTTTAGCTCTGGAGTAGATTAACATCTTAAATGAATCAGCAGACATCTGAAAGGAAAGTCCAGAAGCTCTTCCAAGAGAAAAGCTTTGAACACTCAGTAAAGAATGACTTGTCTTGGTAACTACGGTGAGGGCTTGAGGACGCAAGATGCATAACTAAAACCAATTCGATCAAACACAATGAAACACATAAAGGAGAACACCATAGTCGCAGGAAAGAAAAGGGCATTAATTTTTTTATTCAAACAACCATGAACTTGTCAGATGCCAAGATTTGAATTCAATGAGGATAATGAAGCTAATCATTATAAGAAAACTAAAAAGACCACAAGATTAACTATAAGATGCCACATGGATGATCATTCATCGCAGCCATACTGTGAATTGCTAACTAATACCTTACATTCCATCTGTCAATTTACAATTCAGTCGACCAAATTGATTCCCTTAGAGGTGCACGGAGCTCTCTAGGAAATGACTTGGTCATAATATCTACCCGCATTTTTTTGGTGTGGCAGAAAATATAAACACAACTTCCCTGCCTGAACCATATCTTGAACAGAATGATATTGCAAACTGATATGCTTGATACATAATGGACACCTGCATTTTTCACAGGGGAATAAGACTCCTGTTTGTTGTTTAATAAAACTATTCCTCCCTTGTATATCCCCAACTCATTCATAACTCTATAAATACATATATAATCTTTGGTTACATGACACACTCTACTGCACTCTGTTGATGATTCTGCGATTAAATATTGCTTGTTGCATCCCCAGCTGATCTCAACACCTGCAACAGTGAATATACAATCCACAAGAATCTCACAAAACTCAAGAAGTAAGATCTATAACGATCTTAAACTCAAAAAGAAATAAAATTCTACAGCACAATGTAATGATAAAAAAGCGCAATAAATAACCCTGTAGCTTGGCAGAAAGCTAAGCTACTGAATTTTCTGCCGAATCATTGCTTTGAAATACCACATAAAATAATTTCAAATTCACCCTCTTAGAATATGTAAAATGTTCTGACTGTAAGCATAAGCACAGGAGGTGAGCGTGAGTATATGTTTTGACAAAATGTCAGACACACTATAAGTCTCATGCTTATTTTGCAGTATATCCCACATGTCCTTTTGCATTCATCACTCCTTGCACCTTAGCGGCGGGAACTTCCCCTTTTGTTGAACAAATCTTCACAAATGTCTTGCATTATCTGCTGCTTTACGCATTCATCATTTCTTCTCAGCACACCCACGTGACCAATTTGTTTTTCTTGGCGTTCCACAATCACCAATGCCATCTCTCCAACATTATCCATTTCTGGACTGAACAATTTGTGCCCTCAAATCTTTCAATGATGCGTGAGTCTATGATTCATTCCTGCAAGCATATCACTTCAGGGTTTTGTTCTTGCGAAGAGCCTCAAAAATTCGGGTGAGTGAGTTGATCGTCACAGCAGAAGGACAATGTATTGATTCCAGGCGGTGTCCTTGATTAAACATCGTCTAGTCCCATAAGCAATGATGGCTTGAGGACACGAAATGCTGTGACTAAAACCAATTCAGTGCAACACATAAGGCAAAACACAATCATTGCAGGAACAAAGGAACAATGTCACTGAATCAAAAATTCTTCATACATCATTCTGTCATGTGCCAAAATTTAAGTTCAATCAAAATAATCTGGATAACAATACACGAAAACTAAAACGATGAAAATAATGCCATGTGGATAACACTTCACCTTGTGAATTGCTATAGTTAATTCCTGAAGCATAACTTTTGACTTTCAATGTGTCACCTCAAATCGTACATGATTGGACGGTGAAAATCACATTTGGGGAACCCCATTATCCACCGTGATATCCAGCCTTAATTTTTTTCCTTGCAATTTCATTGGTTGTAATTCATGACTCTTAGAATATTGAGCCCTCAAAGATAGAATTTGAACATTTGGAGCCCTCTTGGATGAAACCCTTTCACCTCACAATGTAAATTTTGAGCAAGATCTTAACAACACATAAAGCTTGATTATGTGTGTTTCTCGGCATAATATGGAGATTACGGCTCCTCTTCTTGTCTTGCTGCAGTCTTGACAAGAGGGCTCTCCCATCATGTCCATAATATCCCTCTAAGCACATTATCTAGCTCTTATAAAGAAACTAAGAATCCAATTGGCAAGATTTACTCGCTGAGTGTGAAGGAGGGAGTCTACTTACGTACAAATTGACAAGAAGTTGGATGCCTCTTCTTTGGTCGGAAATTTTGACAGGAGGCTTCTCACAAGGGCCATCTTTGATACAGAAATGTGTTTCTGTCTTGATACGGGTATCTTGGTTACGTATTCGGCACTATCCTCATCTGCATTGAACTTTGGTCCATTCAAACCGTTTTGACCTGCAACCCCCTGGTCTTGATCATCGTCCATGGAGCTTTTTGCTTCATCCTTGTTTGTCCTAAGCACGGGACTCATACTGTCTGATGAATCTAATTCACTAGATTTTTCGTAATCCCTTGCTTTTCCAGGCTTTCCTTCAATTGAAATGCTTGAATATGAAGCAAAATTTGAACTGCCTTTGTTAGATGCATCATATCGCTTCTCTTCTTCATTCAGCTCCTTTGCCTTTGCACTCATGCAATTAACCCTCCCAGTGCCAGAAACCTGAAGACCTTTCCAACGTTTCCCGGGCGACATTCTACCATTTGAAATATTCTTCACCTCCGCCACCATTTTTGAACCAAATAAACAATACCGTTCTGAAACCAAATAAGAGGGCCTTCCGCATTCATTCATGCAGATGCACCGCATTTTGAAAGCCTTATCAGAAATCTAAACACTATTATTCAAACTTTCACAATCTTCCACCAGAATTTGCGAAACTTGCCTCAAAGCTCATCAAACAGAGCGTCATAATTCTCTGATAATCAGAACAAAAGGACAGCATCTGCAGAAGAGGTGATTGGAAAATATTTCACGCAGATCCGTGAAAAACATACGAGGAAGCTGCTAAATCTGCAAGCATCAGGATCGCTGGCTATATCAGTGCTGCAATTCTTTGCGATGCTTCAGTTTTTCTGCATTGTCAGGAGAGCTGTCAAGCGCTAGAGAGAGAGAGAGAGAGAGAGAGAGAGAGAGAGAGATTATACGTTTGACCACTTGGATGTTTGCCACGTCGCATGTTTGCCACTTGGATTCTTCTCAATGGACGACTACAAAAACGTGGCATGATCTGAACGTTTATGGCGATATCCAACGGTGGCGAGTTTTATAATTTTTGTGTGCCATGGAGATACGAGGGAGGGGTGGATAAAAAGCCAGGGTATGAGGAGGAGCACAAGGCCCAACTATCACCACGTGTTGGGAGAAAGAAAAGAAGACCATCCGAGAAGAGAAGAGGAAGAGGCTGTAGATAGCTTGCGTGCACCCATATGAGATTGATACATAGTGTTTGTAAGCTCTCACGGGCCGGAAGTGTCCACTTTGGCGCGCATATTGAGTCACATCCATCGGATGAATCTCCAAGAGGATCAACGCATTAGATCACGAGCTGGAGGATGAAGTAGTATTGTTGGATTGCTATCAGCCATTAGATGAACTTTGAAGGGGCCTTGAAAAAGGCTAAAGGGAGTTGAAATGCAAATTGGCCTCCAACTTCATTAAAAAATTATGGGAGTTGGGTCCCTTCACAAGTGAAGTTTGAAGTTACTTCAATAAGAAGAAACAGTTCAAAAACTAGAAAAGTCCCTATTAGGGTGATTGCAGCAGAGAAAATGTTCGGAGTGTGCCAAAAGTGCTTTCACCATTCCACTGGGCACGTAGTTGGGAATTGTTGACAAGGAGCATTTCGGGAGGTGACGCCGATTTGGCTTTCAATTTGGCGGAAAAGCAGCGGGTGGCTTGGTAAGGCAAAAATAGCAGGTCATTATTTTCGACTTCTGGCATCACAGTTGGCCTCGGCATATAGTACCACTTGTGAATATTTGGATGTAAGGCCTTTGTACACATTCCTAAGGAAGAAAGACGTAAGCTTGATGTGAAAGCTATCAAGTGTATATTCCTAGGATATGATGATCGTGTGAAGGGCTATAGATGTTTTGATCCAGTGGAGAACAAAATACATGTCGGCCGTCATGTTATCTTTGATGAATCTAAGATGTATGAAGATGAGGATGCTGAGAAGATGGACACATCTAGTGAGAAAGATGGTACAGTGAGGATTCCTCCTAATGATGATCCATTTATTGACTTTCCTAGTGATGGACACGAGGATACACCTCAAGATACTAGTACTCAACCTCAAGAGACAGGTTGGAGAGGTAGAGATAAACCTTTTGGTGCAAGAAGGATTGAAGTTGCAGGTGACAAACGCAAGGAGAAAGATGTACCATGGGATACATTTTCACCAGGAAGCCGATTACCTGACAGGAAGCTCCCTAAGTGGCTTGAGAGATTGATGGAGAGCCGTGTTCATGGATCAACCTGAAGGCTTTGTAGCGAAAGGACAGGAGAATAAAGTATGTCGCTTAAAGAAAGCACTTTATGGTCTTAAACAGGCACCACGTGTGTGGTACAGCAGGATTGATGCCTACTTTCGTTCTAAGGGAATGGTGAGAACACATTCTGAACCGAATCTTTATGTCTTATGCTTTGATGGTATATATGTAACTTTTCCAATGGTTTTACAGGAGAATCCAAATTCGTCATAATACAAAATTGACGGATTATAAAAATTTTCAAAAAGCATGCAAATTTATACAAGCCAATAGGCAATAGACATACAGAAAAATTTTGTATATCAAATGGAAAATTTTAAAAAGTCTGGCTCTCCAATATCTACTCTGCTTATGACACTTTTTTTTAATGAAAGTTGCAATTTAGAATCATGCAACAGTTTCTTTCTTTCGTACGGATCCAAGAGCTCATAGTTTTCATACTTACTCAAATCAACATACGCAACATACAATGCGAAATGAGATTATCTGAGTATGGAATTCATGGGACAATCATCTAAACTAAAAAAAAAGATTCTATACCATCATGCAACTTGGTGAACATTCTGTCAAGCTTAGCTTTATAACTATGTCTATCGAGGTTCACCAAGTCCTGATAATGAATCGTGTCCTTATTTTGAGATCTGAACAAGGCCGGGGTACTGAGTAGAGACTTAAATCTAAGATAAATCTCAAAAAATGCTTCCACACCAGGAACCTCTATAATAGAAGGAAGAACAAAAAGAAAAAGAGAAAAAAGTGACTTAAAATACTCTATATTGCCACTAATATCAAATTCAAAAAAAAAATAACAAACTGGAATCAAAATTAGACATTTCTAAAAAACAAAATTACAGAAAGAAAATTTTTGACAAACTTATAAATTCAAGGCTTGGATATCGGTTTCAGCCGCAAAATGGAAGGTTGGATCACTTTGTAAAGCACTATGCGCTCGGGACCGATATCAAGGAACCGAGTATCAGTTTTAAACGTGGACACAATGGTCAATGGAAATCTGCAAGAGAACGCGCGCTTGAAAGCAATATCCAAGATAGCAATATCGGTTTTGGGCGCGGACGCACGAACAGAGGACAAACGGTAGAATTAGTGCACTTGAAATCGATATCCGGCGTAGAAATCACAAAATTCTTGTAAAAATTCGCGTCTGAAATGCTGTATATATAAAAAAAAATATTTCGCACGTGTGGAAATGAATCGAAATGACACATGTTGTTGTTTGATTCATTAAGAATACTATCCCATACATATAATTATTGATGCGACAATTGTCACGAGCATAATGACACGTGTCATTGTCCGATTAGTCCACGTGTAAACCCCCATGTGTCCCTCATCAATATTAATAATTACCTATACGGTATGTTGTCATTCGTGAAATATTGGCAATGGCAACTTCTATTGGAGAGATAACTATTAAATCTCTCAAGGTATATACAATTTATCGCTGATATGCATCTTTTTTTTTTTTAATTTATCGTCATAGCATGAATAAATTGTATATCATGATATTAATAATTTTCATTCAATATCTGCAGTCTGTACATCAAAAGGATGCTTTTAGTTGTGCTTGGTTTGTCTAGTACAATACAAAGCTCATTTTTGAGTGGTACAATGTACAAGTCGATGCCGATATTGACAAGGTAATATTTTGTTCATTTGTTGTTCTTTTCATTCTAATTCTTATTTCTTTAGTGTGATTGTTAGTTATTTACTCATTCACCTGGTTTGTGATGATAGTTCACTCTTGAGTTGTACAATCCCGACAAAGTGTATAAATTGAGGCAAGAGTTGATCAAAACTTTTGTACAAAATGTGTAAGTTTTGTGCCTGAGCTTGAAGGTGTTGTAAAGAATGCTGCTCCTACCTTAACAGCCTTTCAGGTTGCTCAGGATGCAGATCTTATCATATACGATCAAAGAGACATAGAAGTCCTTCCTAATACAAAGGAAGGCAAAATTACAAGATAGGAGATTGTTGCCTTGACAGCTCATGATACTGATATAGAAAACAAAGATAAATTTACTAAATAGAATTTCAATTGTAAATGTGTATATATTACCATCCAAAAAAGGAGATACAATCTTACATATAAACAACCCATTTATGGGATTTTTATTGATATCACTATAGATTCTTACAATCAAGTTGTGTCCATTGTACAATGCTGGATTGCAATTTTTCTAGATTGATAAAAAACAAGATTCTTGTTTTCATCTTGAGTAACGATGATGGACATGTATTTTGTAGTAGTAAATCTCAGTGTTCTTCCATCAGTTGTATCTCTACATTTGATCTCGAGCTCATGTCTTTTACATACTTGCATATTTAACACGAAGTATGTTACATTTAGTATAAAAATTATACAAGCAATTTTTTAAAGAAATTATACATAAAGAATAGAGTGTTTACAGTTACTTACGAGTTTACCATTTGAAATGAATTTGAAGTTTGAAAGTATATCATCTTGTAGGAGCAACAGCTCCAATCATCTTCCACCTCAACACATGTCAAAAGTCCATCATTGTATATTATTACAAATATTTTTTTCTTAGAATGTCCATTGGCTTCCAAGTCTTAATTGAGTGGCACCCATTTACTTCTGATTTTTTTTCATCTTTGATAATGGAAGCATAAGCTCAACATTTGCTTTTCCATTTGATAGCGAAAGCACATGGAAGACATTTTAATTTTGCATTCTATTTCTCCATCTGATTTTTTGTCCCAGCCTTCATCCATAAGTTCAAATAATAAACTATCTGATAAATTTTTGCATACAAACATTGTTGGGGTTTTGTGTACATTGACACTTGAAAAGAAATCCACAAATATATTCAAAGAAATAAACCAACTTAATCGGACTGTTTTTGAACTCGTGCTTATCTTTAATGAATTTTTTATATCATTATATAGCTTGCAATGAAATGATTATCATAATGCAGCATCAGGAGCAACTCATTCATCACTTCCAAAACTAGGTAATGGAATTGGGACTATTTTCCCAAAACAATAATAATATCAGGAATGTACATTGATTCATAAGAAAAGATTCCACAATCAGCAAGATCTTTTGCAGTTCTACCTCTATATTGCAACAGTCCAATATCAGTGTGTACTACATCTAACACACTTGCAAAAGATCCACTTGGCTCCCATTCATCTATATTTGATGGATATAGATTATGTATGATTATTCATTAAACTACAAAATGGATGGGACCAATATCACTTTCCTTCTACTTTATGTGAATGACATTGTACTTACAAGTAGTAGTGATATTGAGATTAATAATGTCCTTATTCAAGAGTTTGAGATGAAATATCTTGATTTGTTGTATCATATCTTAGGGATAGCCTAGAGGGATCAAAATAAAAAGTTCAACTATTAACAAATGTATATAAATTCTACTATTAAGAACTTTACTATGGATAGTTCTAAATCTAATTCTAGACCGATAAAAACAATTTAGGTTCCTGTAATAACTTGTCACATAATATAGGAATTCCACTATCTTGATCTTTATCAAAATATATCTCTATATCTTTATGAGTTGCCTCCTCATCAAAGATTACATCTCTACTTATGATTATTTTCTTACCCTCCAAGTCATATAACCTGTATCCCTTCTCTTGATTATCATAACCAAGAAATAAACATTTTGTCGCCTTAGAATCCAATTTTCTCCTTGAATCCTTAGTTATGTGAGAATAAGCGATACTTCCAAACACTCTCAAATGACTTATATCTGGCTTCCGACCCGTGTAAGCTTCCTCTTGAGTTCGATTCTCTACAACCTTTGTAGGACTTCGATTCAAAAGATAAACCGCCGTCTTAACTGCTTCACCCCAAAACATATTTGGAAGATTTTTACTCTTGAGCATACTCCTCGCAGTTTCCACTATGGACCAGTTTTTTCTTTCCGCAACTCCATTTTGTTGAGGCGTGTCCGTATTTGCAAATTGTCTCTTTATACCATGATCCTTGCGTAGAAAGATACTCTCCCCCTTTGTCCGAGCGAAGTATCTTAATTTGTCTATTTGTTTCTTTCTCCACTTGTGTCTTAAACCATGTGAAATATTTGAAAGCTTCACCCTTATTCTTCAGAAGATAGATCCATGTCTTCCTAGAATAGTCATCCACATACACCATAAAGTAACTTGCTCCCCCATAAGATTGAGTCTTCATAGGACCACACAAATCTGTATGAAGAAGTTCTAGAACATTTTTTGCGACCTATAACCATGTTAAATTTTCTCAAGACTTGTAGACTTTTGTAATTCAGATGTCCATACCTCTCATGCCATAACTTACTCAATGATTCAATATCCGCAACACTTGCATGATGATCCACCACCTGAGCTTGAAGTTTATACAACCAACCTGTAAGTATGCCTTCAACTACTACTTCATCATTTTTCCTCTTGATGAGAGACAATTGTTCATCAAATTGCACCACCATGTGTTGTTTGCAATAGCTGATATTGAGAGCAAGTTTTACTTGATCCCTGGTACATAAAGCACATCCTTTATGTTTCCAATCTTCCCTGAAGGTAGTTGTACTTGTACTTTTCCAACTCCCTTTATATCATATGTGTAGTTGTCTCCCAACTTCACATTTGACCCATCATCTAATTTTTGAAAATTAGATAGCCAGTCTCGCCTAGGTGTCATGTGCTTAGAAGCTCCTGAATCAATAAACCAATAGTCTTCTTCCTGCGACAAGGCACTACTAGAAGATGCCGATGCCGAAAACAACTCATAGTCTTCAAGATCTAAAACACTCAATTTTGCATTAGAAGTTTCTTCTTCTTCAACAAAATTTCCATCCTGCTTTTTCTTGAACTTGTTGTGCCAGCACTCCTTTGCATAATGTCTAGATTTTCTGCAAATGAAACAATTTCCTTTTCGAATCACTTTCGAATCACTTTCTTTCCATCTTTTGACCGATTTGATTGATTCTCCTCCATATTGCTGTTTTTTCTTCTTCTTCTTCCCTTTGCCACCCTTCTTGGAACTTTGCCTTGCTTCTTTGCCAGGAATGCCCATTCCTTGAAATAGTCCCTGTTTACAATATTCTGTCGTTTCATTTCTTCCTGAAGTAAGATGGCATTTAGCTCATCGAAAGAAAGCCTCGTTTCTCTTAACGATAGCATCATTACAAAGTCCTGATAGGCCAAAGGTAGACTATTAAGTACAATGGATACCAATATTGAATCTTGAACACTTTCTCCAACTGCAATAAGTTGCTCTCTTAGATCTTTCACTCGAGTAAAATAGTCCGTTACAGATTCACCTGTACCTATCTTCAACGTGTGAAGCTTATTAGTCAAGAACAAGATCCGTGACTGATTTACCGTCTCATACAAGCTCTTCAGTATATCCCAAGCCTCCTTGGGTCTAGCAGCATCTCTGATATGAGGTATAATCATATCTTTATAACTAATAAGCTGATAATATGATGTTTTTGATACTCCCGCAA
This sequence comes from Diphasiastrum complanatum, assembly GCA_029204225.1. NCBI lineage: Eukaryota > Viridiplantae > Streptophyta > Lycopodiopsida > Lycopodiales > Lycopodiaceae > Diphasiastrum > Diphasiastrum complanatum. Next base: position 13,219,909 of record CM055103.1, read on the forward strand.
CTCTTTGTCAGTGGTAGGAGGTATCTCAACACTTGTGACGATATCTCAATAGTCTCTATCTTGGAGAATAATTTGCATCTTGAACTTCCATATACTGTAGTTCATTCCATCTAGCTTGCTAGACTCCGGCAACACAGAGTCGTTCAATCCTACCATTATACTGATCCCTAACAAATTTCAACAACCTGAATATAGTTTAACAATCAAATCTGTCAGAACCTGCACCTGCTCAGTTACCACCTGCACCAGGTACTGCCTTCCTTAGATGCTACTGTCCGGGCCTGCACCAGGTCCTGCTGCCTTTAGAAGTGCCTTCCCCAGCTATTGTCGCCCTCAGAAGTGTCTGCACCAGGTACTATTGCCCTCGGACGTGCCTGTTTAGATGTGCATGCACCTGAAAAGCACATGTTCAGATCTGCATGTCTCAGAAGTCACTTGTTCAAATACTACCTCTCTCAAATGTACATGCTCCAGATGTGACCTTCACCATAAAACTAGCAAACAACCAGAAAAATTCTGATTCAGATTTGTTGACAACTAGTAACTTTCCATTAATCTTCTCCTAGAAGATTCCCGTTGTTTTCCTAACAACGTTGACTCCACATGCAGCTTCAGCTCCTCCAATTTAATTGCACATATGCAAATACAAACTCTCTCTCTCTCTCTCTCTCTCTCTCTCTCTCTCTCTCTCTCTCTCTCTCTCTCTCTCTCTCTCACCAAAGGGCCTGCTCTGATACCATGTCAGAATTTGTGATACGAATTCTAGATGGAGATACTAGTCCTACTAGCACTCACACAAAACCCAAGCATAGAGAGAATTCAGATGATAGGAGAATTGAGCAATTGCTCTAGCTCATTGAATTGAATGGAAAAATTGTGGTGGGGCGCCAACCTTCTTAAATAGTTTATCTAATAATTGATAAAAGCTAATGAGCCTAAAGTAAATAGCAAAAGACAAAAAGCTAATTGCTATAAATACTACCTATATTGGGTAAACACCCAAGATGAGTTTCTAAGTGATAAAAGCAAATCCTATTCTGTCCGATTGTTCGGCCATCATTCACCATTCGACTATTCAGCCAACATCTGATACCAGCTATTCGTCCACCTCTGACTAATCGTATGTCACAATTAGCTCCAATAGTCGACTCAACATTTGGCGGCTCAATAGTATCTTCATCACGACCGGACAAAATCAAATATCGTCCGAAGGCGACTGCCAACAACACGTAGTGCCTTAATCCTAATTGTAAAGTACAAGTTAAACATTCTTTTAATTAGTTAGCCATGTGTGTATATTCAACAACTTATCAGTTGTTCGGTTAGCTCCATAGACATTGAATTAGCTGAATCATTGATCTAGCCAATCAATCAAATATCCAGAGCGCAATTGTTTTGTTCTTTCTCTCTGTTATTATAAAGTATTTTCTCAAGAAGAACGTGACTCTGTCTACATTCAGACTGTAACTATTTACGATTGAATAATCATTGTTCCATAATCAAGGTCGTATATGTTCTAATTGAATGCTGATTTTTTATGTTCAGATAGATTCATGCTTGCAGATAAACTTATTCATAGATTAAATTATTCGTATGACTGATAGTCGATGTCGATTTCTCGCTCTAATTTCCGCACCTAATACGCTTCCGCAAAGCTAAGTCTAAAACCAAGTTAATTTGTGTATGGCTATGGAATCGATCGTTCCGATCCAGTGACTTCGAAGCTGTGATGAAGTAAGGCAGACTTCGATTTGTCAAAGTCGGTCTGAATCTTATATACGTAGTTACATACACCGAGGATTCCGTGCGCCCGCTCTTCCGCTGCGCCTCGACATATTCCAACATGGTTTCAGAGCAGTAAATCTACTCTCTGATTCTTAAAGGTAGAATTAGAGCTTACATTATCAAAACGATTGTTATGATAAAGAGTAGACACTTGCTATAATTGTTTCCAGTCATACAATCTACTATCTGCATACACTCGTCCTAGGTGGAATGCTGATGTGGCAAAAATAATTGTTTATAGTCACATAATTTACTATCTTTGTATCCCTCAGTATTGTGCTTTACAACGTCTAATTTGGTGCACTGTAGCCAAAATTATTGCCATTTCAAATTTTGGTAGTTTTGTGAGCAAAGTTGGCAAAAATCTATAATTGCTCTGATTGCATGCTAGCCTTTTCCCTAATTTGTCGTACTGTGCTTGCATGGATTGATTGTATGTTGATTCTGAGTATGATTCTGACATGCGTGAGAGATTTACAGTCGATATGAGAGGTCATACACATGTGCTCTGATGGTTGGGTCACAAATCCGGGATGTTGGCTGACAAATTTTGTAGAACTGAAGTTTACCTAAAAAATTTGGTAATGACGTTTTGTGACTGATGTAGTGTGCTTTGCATGCCATACTGACATTGGTTTAGTGACATTAGGAATTGAACAATATTTCGATTTTTCGATTTTGATTGCCTTCTGTACTAACAACATTTTCGTCAAAATTTTTGAATTACATAAAATGAGCTAAAAATCGAGTTTTTCTGAAAATTCAAAAATTCGGTATTTTTTTTGGAAACTATGAAATAATTTTAAAATAGTGAATTGAATATTTTGAGTTTTTTCAGTCAGAGTTAGTCACGGAGTTTTCGCTAAAGCTAAATAATTTTTCCAGTTATAGATAATAAAACTGATTGAAAGAACTGCAAATATCGTTGTACTCTAGTAAACGAGATTTGCCGACAGCTTTTACTGTGTGACATTTTAACTTTTGGAGTAAGGTACTCCCAGGGTGTTGAAATCGGTTACTTAGCTAATATTTCTAATTGATACTGATCATTAGAAATGGGTCAAGTGAACGTTTGTGCAAGATACTCATCAAAATTAAATTTAAAATCGTGTACTTTGTCTACTGTAGGTACTACAAGACCCTCTTGGCAATTTTCCAGTGTGTAGGTCCTGGATTAATATTAAATTGGCTCAATATGAACACTGCGTAAGCAATGTTCGGTCGCGTATTGTTTGCCAAGTACATCAATTAACCAATAAGCCTTTTGTAAGGCTTATGCAGCATTGCTTCTCGCTCTACATCGTCTCTGGGACAATCTTCATTCGTCAATACTGTGCCAAGTACTATCGGAGTGTTTACTCCCTTAGAATATGTCGTCTGAAAATCATCAATGATTTTCTGAATGTATTTTGATTGGGTGGAGCTCGTGAGATCTTTGCCATCCCATCTTAGATGGGTAAGCTGATCTTCCAGATGCATAATCTGATTGCGTGACTTGGTCTAAAACCTTGTCATGAGTGCATCCCACATCTCTCTTGCGTTAGAGATAGTAGCAAGGTCAAGGGTGATTGTCTTTTATGGAAGGGGATATGACAACTATAGCTTTGTCATTCTTTTCTTTCCACTCTCGAAGTTCTTTGCCTGTGCTGGTAGGCATCTCCTCGATCAATGCTTCCCATATATACTATCCAGAATGCCCACAAAACAACATGTAATTTGTGTTCTCAATCAAATTTTGCTAGCTTTGACTGTTTTCGTGATAACGCTACACAAGATCTTGTTGGATGATTTTACCTGCCCATTACCACGAGGATAATATGGCATGCTGAATTGATGGATCACGAAGAATTCCTCCAATAGGACCTTGATGGTCTCATTGACAAAATGACTTCCGTGATCACTGACTATCTCCACCGGGCATACGAAGCATACAATGATATTTTCGTATAGAAATTTGGCAGTAGCCCGTGTATCAGCGGTTCACACTGTCTTGTCTTCTACCCATTTAATGAGATAATCCATAGCCACGATGATATATCAGACTTGTGAGCTCTTGACAGTTGGATGGATGGGACCGATGTAGTCCAATCCCCACTTCTCAAATGGTGCTTGAGCTAAAACTGAGCTAGAACGGATGCAGTAGATCGTAGTTCAGTCTTGTTGGTCTCCTAGATCGTTGGCACACATCGTATTTCCTTAAGTATTCTTTCATGTCTTTATGAATTGTCGGCCACCAGCATCCTGATTGCAAGATTTTGCGAACTATATGTCTGATGCGAAATGACCACCACCCATACCTTCATGTGAGAGTGAAATGATTTGGGTGGTCTCATGTGGAAGAATACACCTTCGGAGGATGCTATCTGATTCTCATCGATATAATTGGCCGACAATCAGTTGATAAGGTCTAGCCTTAAGTATCAATTTTTGCTGTTTCGCCTTTGGTAGGAATTTATCTGGTTGGCCCCGTATTAGATATTCAACAGTGTCTGCGGCCCATTTTGGTACTGTATCAATGTTGAACATGGCCAACATCTTGTAACTCATCATCAGGTTGGGTTGCAGTTTTCTTCCCTTTAATTCACGACACATGATCAGCCATATATTGTTGCTTTCCCTTGCGCACTACTATTCAATAGCAGCAACCATCAAGTGATTTGCCCTGTGTTGCAAGTTTTATTAACTAGATAGAGCAAGGGTTGATGGTCCGTATAAAATAAAAAATGTGTGGGCATCAAGTAATGTCTAAACTTTTTTACCATGGCCATTGCTTCCTGCTCTGTGGTTGAGTAGTTCATTTTTGAGTCACTGAGCTGTTAGCTGGCAAATCGGATTGGAAATTCCTTTTTGCATTCTCCTGGCTGCGTCAAGATGGCTCCCACTACATACTTTGAAGCATCAATATGCACATGAAACTCTATGGTCCAATTGGGTGGATTGGCATTGAGACCAATGCATCTTTAAGCTTTTGGAAAGCATGTAAGGCTTTCTCTGTCCAATGAGGTTCTGTAGTGAGTTTGTAAATTGGTCTTGCTAACTCCGCAAAATCTAGAATGAAGAACAATAGTTAGCATGACCCATGAAAATGTAGTCCCTGTGAATCATTCCTGGTGGTGGCAGATCAACAATGACCCTTATTTTTATAGATCCGTGGCGATTCTGTGTCTTGATACAATATGACCCAATATCAAGCCATGTGTCACCCAAAATTGACACTTTTCTAGGTTCAAACACAAGGGACCAACCTATTTTATTATCGCCACCCTTTGAAGAATTTTTTATTTGTCCATTATTAGCAAAAATAATTTGAAATTCTATTTTGTTTTTCGCTCTCCTCTTCCATTATGGCTTCAAAATCTTGGCTTCTCATTTTTACTAGGTGCTCTCTTTGGTCTATCATCAGAAGAAAACTAAAAAAACGATTGATTTATGATCAATTTCAACATTAATCTCCCTAGATAAAACCATGTTAACCTTATGTTTGTTACTAGAGTTACTACGGTTAGACACATCCTCTTAGCCTACATGATATTTTTCTTTATGCTTTGATGTGAGATAAGAACTTTATATCCATCATCTTTAAGAAACTTAAGGCCTTTTCTTTGGAATAATGGCATGATATTACTCCCTTGGCACAAATGTTCAATTCGTGAAATATGATGACTTAGGTTTACAAAAATTAAGTATAAAAAGTCAGATTCTATCACTTAGATTTCTTTTCCTCTTGTCCCAAGATCATCAATGGAATCTCTTGCTCTTGCAATTTTAAGGGCATGTATCCCTTATTTTTATCCTTCTTTGATCTCTTATTGGAATGTTGGTTTTCTCTTTGTCAATGGCTTATCTACTTTTAGAAAATTGGCTCACTATTTTTTCAATAAGTCTATTATTGCATCTTTTAACAATCCTAATACCACTCCGTCAAATATAAATGTTTAGTTTTGTCAACTATTATCTATAAATGTTTAGATGATATCAACTAGGTACTGCACCAAACCATAATGATGTTTGTGCTTTTGTTTTAGCCATAACCTATTGACTTAGCCTCAATGATGCTATGTTTTCGTTATAAGAAGTATAGAAGTCTCAAAGTTTAGAATCATATCAATTTATAATTGCTTGACAAACCCCACCTAATGCTCCACTTACTTGTTTGGAGCCTTGTCCACTTGAGTTAGATTTTGCTTGACATTATAGACCTGTGTGTACACAATGCCAATGCATTGTAAGTGATAAAAATAACACGTTGCATGTGATGTGATTATATGCACAAATTTTGGTGTAGCCTATTTAGTAGGCACAATGCTTGTTCGTCGACATGTGACTGCCAAACAACACGTGCGCAAATTCACCAACTTTTGTCGTAGGTTGCCTGCCTGCCAAACATGTTTCATTGCAACTTTTAGCTGGGCATGGCTGTTATTAATCTCCAACCTGTATTGGATTTACATGTGCATATAGCCTTCTAGTTTTAAACTCTTCAAGCTCTTAAGACATTTATGCTCCTTTGCTCTTAAGCTCTAACTCTTCCTCAACTCACCTGTATAAAGGTTGTAAAGACGTCCACAAATTCTCCTTGTATTTGGAGGAGTGCTTATGTGACAAAATTTTAATGTTGTATGAGATAAGAGCTTCCATCATTGCTGAGAGGAAACCTTATGGATTTGGAGAATTATTCTCATGCAGAATAACTTTGTTATCATTTCATACTCAACTTCTCAGTAAATCTCATGCAAGATAACTTCGTTAACAATTTTCACTCATAATTTATGGGCTCGGTCATCATGTGGTGTGGTGGTGTAGCATGCTTGTTGGATTGGGCTTATCTATGTAAGTTCAATTGCTTGGCCATGCGTGGGTGAGATGAGATGATGTTAAACAAACATACTAGGTCATTATATGTGCTTAAAATCGCATTCATAATCTTAGTTGAAACAACACTTCTTACGATATTGGTTGTTGTATTAAGGTAACTTTCAACAAGTTGTGATGTTATCAAAAAATAAGATTAGTCTTTATGCAAGGAAAGACCACCTTCAAGTCTTCTTTGCTGTGAAGCGGCTTTGGGCTACCACCCTCATGTCTAAAAAATGTGAAAGGCCCTCAAGTGGGGGCTTTCCTTTTGCAATACTCCTCAAAAGTGTTTCAAAAGTGCCCCATTCCCTCAGGTGCATTGTCAATATTTCCTAGCTGAACGGGTTCACCCGTTCTCTTCAGCACCTAAATTTACCCATGGTTTTAATTTACGTCAACTTCTTGGGTGAATGGGCGAGCATGGAAATGTGCCCTTAATAGAGATAAGGGATACTAGCCTACAAGTGGGCTTCAAATTGGGCAGCCCTTTAAGGCCGAGAAAGGGGCAGTCCCTTTTTGAGGGGGCACGTCCCTTAGAAGCTCTCTTGCTCGAGAGAGACGAAGAAAGAAAGCCGATCAGGCTTACGGTCCAGTATATCTGATCTGATGAGCGTAGGTTAACGGGAAACAAAAGGAGATGAGGAAGCGAGCACCAGCAGCAGCAAGGAAAGATTTCCTGAAACAAGAACGTCTCGTTCATTCGTACACTCGGTCTTATGAAAGTACGGTATTTCTCTTCACTGCGTGATTCTTTTATTTGTTATGACATCAGTGGGATGTCGTTCATTGGTGGACTTTCTATGTTATTTATGATGCTGAATATTACAGTCTTTTTGGAGCAGTGTCGTAACCAGGATAATGTAAGGATAGCACATCAGTAAGCATACATATCGTATACTGGTTGATGAATTTGTCACGCACAAGCAAATGTTTCATCAGAGAAGGCATCAAAAGGTCTTGCATAGCCTGGTGAAGAGAGTGCTGCCGTCTCACTGAACTACCTTGCACTGAAATAATACTTCATCAGAGCCTCAGCCTGCAGGAATATGCATTATTTGTCTATTCCTGCAGCGGAATGCAATCTCTATATCGTCAGTCATTCGATCACGCTTCGTTGAGTTTTTCCTTCTCTCTTTCGACAGGAGTAAAAATTATACAAAATATATCAAAAACTCTAGAAGATTGAGAAATGTAAATTTATGAACATAAATCTACATTACGTTATATTATGTAGCTAGCTAGCATAACTCTGTTTTTTTTAAGTCATACAATGGCCAAAGACTAGGGACTTTCGGGCAGTAAGACATGTAGAAAAATTGATCAGAACTAGGCACTAGGCAAAACGTGTCTCTAGATTTGTTCCCCTGAAAAGAATCATTTGCTGCTCTCTTCGGTTGCTTTCCACAACTGACTTGCCTGAATTTGAGTGTTCTCATGAACTGTAATTGTCTATTATAAATGCTTGTAGGAGAAACGCACCAAGTGATGCTGCTTAAATATAGATGCTATTTGAAGATGTGAATGACAGAAGACGAACGATTTCCTTACATGTGGACATGGTTGAGTATCTGCTGGACATATTTGTGAGTAAATTTGCCTCTGCAAGTATGCGAAATCTTTTGCGAAGGAAAATCGCTTTCCATGAGGACTACTTATCCTGCAATGCCTTACTGCACTGTCCTCAAATCCATCTTCTTGTCCCGTGGTGTCGTTATTTAGCATGAAATTGTTATGAAGCCTCCCTTTGCCGTCGTTAACACGTTGTTGACAAGCATTTTAACACACTTCAGCTCTTAGAGACTGCTATTTGACAAATACTGTCAGAGTGTCCGTCATTCACAGATTTGTGCACGTTTGACTTTTCTTTCTTCGAACTTCTCACTTGAGAATGTTCATTATAATAATATGTCGTGGTGGCATATCAGTTCCATAAATAATTTGTATTGAATGTATTTAACCTGCCATTATGTTGCGTATCCCATGAGTTGATATACCAACGTGTAACAAGTGTTCATCGGACTAACTGCTTCAGGTAGACAAAGACGGTTTACTTGATGGGAGGGTTAAGGCAATCGATGGACTGCATGCGCTTAGAGTGGTTGAAGGACTAACTAAAGCAAGGGTGACCAGTGGCCCGATTGCCTGCTAGAACATAGAACTTAGAAGGTACTCAGACTGGGTGGTTTAGAATCAAATTACCAGGGGGCTGTTGCTTTTGATTCTTCCAAGTTCAATTGCCAAATTGTTAGTTGGTCGACTAGGCTGGTTCAAGACCTTGATAGAACGAGTAGGTCGAGTAGGTCGAGTAGTCTATAACCGGTGTATTGCATATGACAAAAGCACGAATGTCATCAATATATATCTGTAGTCAAGGCGCCATGCGTGCTATCATCCATTGGATCAATGCAATGTTGTCAATATGGGTCAAAGTCTAAGAGAGTCTATTACTTGGGTTTGGCATTTCTAGCTTAGAGATGCGTTATGGATGTCACATCCCGCATGTAATTAGCCCATGTGCTCAACTACAAGTATTGCCAAATATAACCATGGTGCTAAGTTAGAATAGGACTAAATTATTAGGATAGTTAGTAAGAAGGCTTGAACAATCGCGCTATATTTTTAAACAGTTGTTACAACTCCCATGAATCTTCGACTGCCTTGAAGGTTACCGCACACCCCATACCAGTGATGATGCACCGTATCCGCCCATCCATAGGGTCATAACCGACCCACCCCCATGCATTGGAGCTATCGACATAATCATGCCTAGTCGAGCCTCGTGTGATAATTGGCGTCCTATACCACCAGCCATCACCCTTGGTTCTCCCTAGCATACATCTCCTGGCCTGGAGATACATCCTGGCTAATGCACGTGCTCTCCATCCACCAACTCCCAGGTAGACTGAGTGAATGGAAAGAGGGAAACCCCACCACTAATAGGCATAGTATAGTGGGTCCCATCAAGCACAGTCTTGCCGGTGACACGTGACAACCTAGGATGGTGACGCGTGGCACCTAAACATGTCGATAACACCAGACCTACATCATGCCCCTTGTGAGGCCGTCACCAAAGGGCATACCGTTATGGTACATAACATTCCCTCCCCCATAAAAACTTTCTTCTATGGGAAAAAACCAGGGAATCCAAGTCATCTTCCCTCTCCTAGGTGTCCTCATCATCTGACTTACCTTTCCAACGAATCAGATGTTCAGAAATCAAACGATTTCTCAGCTGATGTTGTCGGGTATCCATGATCCTTTTTGGTTCATGGGGTACAAAAGCAGTCAAATCCTCCAATAACACTAGATCATTTGTGGGAATCAGGTCATCTTTTCCACCAAGTCGTTCCTTTAAATGACTAACATGGAATACAAGATGAACCTTAGTTCCAACAGGGAGTTCTAGTCTACTATACGCAGCCCTACCAATCTTGTTAAGAACTTTGAAAGGACCTCTAAACGTGGAGATAACTTCGGACATTTCCCCGTTCGAAGTGTCTTACAGTCTTTTGGGATCTTAAGATACACCCAATCACCAATCTCAAATTCTCGAGGAGCACGGCTTCGGTTAGCATAGAATTGGGCTCGATCCTAAGCCAATCGTACAAGAGCATAAAAGGACTGAAACCAGTGGCAGAATGCTTCATACTAAATAGTATGTGAACTCAACCATTGGGAGGTACTTTTCCCAATCTGATTGTTGCCTGGAAACATATTGTAATAGATCCTAACACCACAGTAGGGCAAACACTAACTGATCCACCCAACCTTGCCTACTCCCTGATATAGAGTAAGCCCCTCCTAGCCCAGTGTGAGGACTGGTAGCATGCAACTGCCAAGTGTCGGCCACGTGGCACTGACGTGGCCGACTGCACGTCGGGACCCAACTGGGGGCCCAATCCTGCTGACAGGGTCCCTAGGCTGTGTTAGGCCCTCCATGGCTATGGACCGTGCTGGGGCACACTACTCACACTGTCTTGCCCTGTTGGTCATGTACACTGGACACGACCCTGACTGTGGTATCTGACCTATCTGTGTTCTCTAGGGTTCGGCACTGGTTACGAGCTCGTAACACTCCCTCCCCCTTAAGAACCGTCTTGGTCCTCTAAGACAAAGTCTGGAAAAATCTTGCGAAGGACGCTGCCTCTTTCCCAAGTGGCATTCTCAATAGGCTGATCATTCCACTTAACCAGATATTCTCGGTATAGAGTATGACGAGTCTGCGTCTCTCTACTATCAAGGGGTTAAGGCTTTTCGTAACTGACTTACATGAAAGACTGGAAAAACCTTACTGCTGTGTGGGAGTTCTAGTTCATAGGTGACCTCGCCTAGTCTCCTACTGATGGTAAAGGGACCACAATACCTTGGAGACAACTTAGCACACACTCCTGATTTGAGGGTTTTAGAGTCAACTGGGACTCTCAAGTAGACTTTCTCACCAGTGGAGAACTGCACATCCCGTCTGTGTGGATCTGCATAATGCCTGGCTCGATCTTGGGATTGTCTAATGCTACGCTTAGCATGTTCTATCATCTGGTTTAGGTCTTCTAAAAAGTTTCTGGCTGCTTCAACTTTTTCTTGTTTAAACCCTACAGCTGTGGGTGAGCGTGGCTGAAAACCATACATCAGCATAAATGGGCTGTATCCCGTAGCTGAATGTTTGGTACTGTTGTAAGCAAACTCTAATATCGAGAGATACTCCTCCCAATTAGTCTGCTTCTTGCTGACGTATGCACGAAGCATATCCTCCAGCACTTGATTTACCCTTTCTGTTTGACCGTCCGTCTGTGGATGGTCGGTGGTACTCATATTAAGTTTAGTATGGAGATGATGGAATACTGCCTTCCAAAAATTTCCAGTAAACTTACTGTCCCGGTCGCTGACTATGCCGGAAGGTAGACCGTACAATTTAAATAGCCCGTCTACAAACAACCTCGCTAACTCTGGAGCTCTAACGGTTGTTTTGGTCGGAATAAAATGAGCCATTTTGGTCAGACGGTCAACTGTGACCCATATAGCGTCATTACCCTTTTGGGTTTTAGGCAGGCCTACTATAAAATCCATGGAGACACTCTCCCATTTACCAGCTGGTATTTCTAAGGGATGCAACAACCCTCCTGCCTTTAAACGCTCTGCTTTATTTATTTGACATTTCTGGCAACTGGTTACATACTGGTGGACGTCCTTTTTCATACTGGGCCAGAAAAATTGCCTACGAAGAAGCTCATAGGTCTTCTGTATGCCTGGGTGTCCCGCGCTAGGATTGTCATGACATTCATATAGGACCTGCTGCCTATAATCCTCTGAATTGGGGACACATACTCTATCTCTATAGAGCAAGTACTCATCCTGAATGGAATACTGTTTCCATTTGAATCCTTGAGTCAACTGACCCTCAACCACTGGGGTTTGCTTGGGTAATACAGGCTCAGAATCCTCAACGTCATCTGATGACGTATACTCGGACTCATCATCATCCTCAACGGAAGCTGCCGTATTCTTGGATGAACTGGCACCAGCCCCGGGAACTGGTTCTGGAGTCTGTAACTGTCTGTTCTGGACTGAGTTCCAGATAATAGAGAAGAATGCATCATGCTGGCATTTCCCTCTCAAGGACTCGAGTAACTCATTACGAATCTGAGTAAAACTCAGCTCGTTTATCATAGGCATTCTGCTAAGGGCATCTGCTACTGTATTGAATTTTCCACGCCTATATCTGATAGACATGTCAAACTCTTGCATGAACTCTGCCCAACGAGCTTTCCGACCTCTAAGCTCAGGTTGATTGCAAAGGTATCTGAGACTCTCATGGTCTGTCTGGACCTCAAAATTGGCACCATACAAATAATGCCTCCAAGTCTTAAGGGCATGTACTATAGAAAAGAGTTCCTTTTCATAGGCACTATACCTAGTCTGTGCTGGCTCGAGTTCTTTACTCTCGAACGCAACTGGTCGTCCACCCTGAGTTAGCACAGCACCTACTGCAAAGTCGCTAGCATCTGTTTCGACCACAAATAGCTGATTGGGGTCGACGACCTTTAAAACTGGTGCTGTAGCTAAGGCTGTTTTGAGAGCATCAAAGCTCTCCTGTTGTGCGGACTCCCAAATGAACTCCTTTCCCTTCCCCTTAAGGAGATTTGTCATAGGGACTGCTATCTGAGCATATTCCTTGACAAATCGTCTGTAATATCCCGCCAGACCAAGAAAGATTTGAAGTTCCAAAATATTCTGAGGTCTCAGCCAACTGAGTATGGCTTTAACCTTATTTGGGTCCATCTTAATCCCATCTGAAGAGATAATGTGACCCAAATATGCTATTTCTTCAACGAAGAATTCACACTTGGATTGTTTAGCATAAAGCTTATGCTTTCTGAGCAGTCGAAACACCTTTCTGAGGTGTTTTAGATGCTCCTTCCTGGTTTTGCTGTAAACGAGGATGTCATCTAAAAATATGACTACAAATTTACCCAAGTATGGTTTGAGGACACTGTTCATCAAGGTCATAAAAGTAGCTGGAGCATTTGTGAGCCCAAATGGCATCACCTTAAATTCATAATGACCGTGACGAGTCCTAAAAGCTGTTTTCGAGACATCTTCCGATTTTATACGGACTTGATGATATCCCGATCTGAGGTCTATTTTGCTGAAAAACTTAGCCCCGTCGAGTTGATCAAATAACTCGTCTGCCCGAGGCATAGGGTATTTATTCTTAATTGTGACTTTATTGAGGGCTCTGTAATCTACGCAAAGATGCATAGACCCCTCCTTCTTTTTCACCAATAGGACTGGTGAGGCCCATGGTGAACTACTGGTCTGAATTTGGCCTTTCCCAAGATAGTCTGTTAACTGCCTAGTTATTTCTTCATCCTCTGTTCGGCTGACCCGATAAGGAGGTTTAGAAACAGGTGCTGTACCTGGTACTAGGTTTATTACATGATCTACCTCTCTGCTAGGTGGTAAACCATGTGGCAAATCTTCAGGAAAAACATCTTTAAATTTAGACAATAAAGTTTCTAATTTACTGATTTTCTGCTGAATAGAACTGGAAATAGAAACTTCAGGAATAAACTGAAAGTCACATAAGAATACCTGATGGTCTTCGTCTCCGATTAGCTGACAGAGCTCTGAACTGCAGACCATAGGGCTGTTGGGAACATCATGCTCCCCATGCAACTGGATCTCTCGGCCTTTATACTGAAAGCTGAGGGTGTTCTCCTGATAGTTTCTGTGGAGGGAAGGTCCTAAACTGTAGAGCCAATCTCTCCCGAGAACAATGTCTGTTCGATCCAGGTGCATTATCTGAAAGTTTATTTGATCTTGGTACCCCTGAATACCAAGATTTAACTTACTTACCATAGTTTCCCATATTTTTTTATCTTCACCCTTAGCTAATGAAACTATGTACCTATGCTGACTAGGTACTTCTGGTAGTTTAAGCTTTTTAACCAGGGTGTGGTTGATGAAATTATGGGTTGCCCCATCATCAACCATGACTCTTACTGACTGGTTACCAACTTTCCCATGCATACGTACTAGGTCATGCGGCCCAAAGCTGAAGGGTCTCGCTAGCATTGCAGAGGTCAGCTGGCAACAGTGTTCATGATCTTCATGATACACTTTGATCTCGGAAGCTGCCGAGTCACTGGGGAAATATACAGTCTGAACAAGATGAACTTGTTTTTTATCTTTTTTAGTGAAAGGCCCCTTGGGACACTGTCTGACTGTGTGTCCCTTGCCCATACACACAAAGCACAAACGTTCTTGTTTGGCTTTCTCAAAATCATCTGGTTTTAAGGGCTGTATGAGTGAAGGGCGTTTCTGAGGAGCTTCACCTTTAAATTTATCTTCTTTCTTTCTTTTTAAAAATTTCTTTTTAAATTGAAAGTCTTTCTGAGGAAGCTGCTCAGAAAGTGGTTGTTGTCTCGCTCTCTTCCTACCCACTGAATCATCATAGATTTGAGCATATCTGAGAGCTTGCTCAAGGGTAGTATGCGAGTTTCTCTGGACCTCTACTTTATATTCATCTTTGAGGCCACGGACAAATCCCCTGATTTTTTGATAGTCATCCATATTTTTAATCTTTAAAATTGCCTCTCGATACTGCGAGATATATTGGATGAGGGACTTGTCCATTACTGTTCTTTCCCAGGCTTCCCAGGCTCTATCAAGTTCATTCTCTGGTAGAAATTCTCTTAGGAAAGCTTCTTCAAAAGCTTTCCATGACCGGGGAGTCTGCCCAGTCTCCTGGAGATTTAACCACCACTTATAGGCCATAGGCCCTAAAGAAAGACTGGCCTCAATTGCTTGCAAATGGTCAGGGGTCTGTTTAAGAGCATGAATGTTCTTCCATTTGCTGAGGAAGGTTTGTAGAATATCTGCATTTCTATCCTTCTCTTCCCCATTAAAAGTAGGAGGCTTCAAATCTTTAAAAACACTGGGGTGAGACCGTAAAGTCTCACCCGAAACTGATGGAAGTGGAGAAGGGGATAACTGAGAGGTGGAGGGAAGGCTTCCTGTCGCAGAGCTCAAAATCAAGTTTTTGAGTTCAGCGAACGAGTCGTCCACACTGGACTTGAAATTGGCTAATGCCAGCTTCAGTTCATCCACTTCTGTTACCAATTGGAGGAATTGCTCCTTGGTAACCAGTTCGTCGAGTTCTTCGGCGAACTGTTCCTGTTCTTCTACTTCCATGGGTTCCTTCCCTTTTCTGTAAGCCAAGGCTTCTGTTTCAAGTTCGTCGAAGCCTCTCTCCGGGGGTTGATCAGGTCCCTGAGGAGTGGTCATCTTCGGAACTGAAAGAGAGCTACCTTAACTTCTGAAGGAAAAAAAGTCTAAAAGACTAATTTACAACTGTACAAGGAGGGAAAGAAAACTTAGCTCTTTCTGAGAACTGTACTTCCACAGAGAGAATCAAGAAAAGCCCTTTCAGCTCTTCCTCCACTGCTTTCAGATCTGCTGTCCGGAAAAATCAGAGATCAAGGTACCAAGAAAAAGAAACAAACTTCTGATCGTCTTGGCCCCTTCCCTCGCTGTCTGAGGTGTATACTTTTTGCTCCAAAATTCCCGTTTTAGGACCCAAAACAGTTGCAAACTTGTGGTTCCTGCCAAAGACCTTCAGCGCTGGACCTGCACCCACGATTCTGTCTCAGATCCGCTCCAAATTCCAGAAAATTTCACTCCAAATTCGAAGTTCCCACCCAATTTGGCAGCGCTGGACCTGCTCCACGTTTTCTATTTAAAATGTGCTAAAAAAATCCACAACTGATACATAAAAATCAAGGGTAAATCCCTGATTTTTCAGCGCTGAGCTTCTACAAGGGATTGTGCCTCAAACAACTGTAAATTCCCAGCAAATTTCAAGGATTTGAAAGCTGTTCCTACAGCGATTTTCCTCCTCAATTCTTTTCTGAGAATCTGAGAAATCTTTCCTATCTTCTGATAGCTTTCTCTACTGCTGTCCTGAACTCCCTAGGATGGAGATGGCTCTGATACCAGTGTAATAGATCCTAACACCACAGTAGGGCAAACACTAACTGATCCACCCAACCTTGCCTACTCCCTGATATAGAGTAAGCCCCTCCTAGCCCAGTGTGAGGACTGGTAGCATGCAACTGCCAAGTGTCGGCCACGTGGCACTGACGTGGCCGACTGCACGTCGGGACCCAACTGGGGGCCCTATCCTGCTGACAGGGTCCCTAGGCTGTGTCAGGCCCGCCATGGCTATGGACCGTGCTGGGGCACACTACTCACACTGTCTTGCCCTGTTGGTCATGTACACTGGACACGACCCTGACTGTGGTATCTGACCTATCTGTGTTCTCTAGGGTTCGGCACTGGTTACGAGCTCGTAACACATATGCACGAAGCATATCTTCCATCGACTAGTTGACATGTTCGGTCTGACCATCGGTTTCTGGGTGATCCGTAGACGATAGACTTAAAGTAGTTTCCAGTCTTTCAAAGACTGCCTGCCAGAACTTGCCAGTGAACTTGGAATCACGATCACTAACAATATCGTTCGGCAAACCATACAACCTGAACAACTTTTCAACGAAGAATTGAGCAAGTTCTGAAGCTTTGACAATGGTTTTTGTTGGAATAAATTGCGCCATTTTGGTAAGCCTGTCAACTACTACCCAAATGGCTGGCATCGTGACCCTTCCCAGACTTAGGAAGTCCGACCACAAAATCCATGGATATACTTTCCCACTTCTTATTGGGAATTTCCAACGGATGTAACAGCAGACCAGCTGCTTTGAGTCTTTCCGCTTTAATGATACTCAGAATCCAAAATACATTGATTAGCCTCATGAGCAGTTACAAAAGGTAGATCAGGCTCATCTCCTTTAAGACAAACCAAAGAGCCATTATGCAAGAAAGATATACTATGAGAAACATAATCTTTCTTTGAATACTCATTCCTAGCATAAAACCATTCTTTGCCTAGGATTAAATCTACCTTATCAAGATTCATAACTTGAAAAGACAAGCTATCTACATAGTTCTGAATCTTCAACGGCACGTGGGGGACAAAGTGGTCCCAGACCTGCTGCTCCCCACCAGCTGCCATCCTAACCACATACTTGTGGTCACTTGGTGCGGTTGCCAACTGCAGCTTCTGCACCAACTTAGCATTAATAAAATTGGGAGTAGAACCGTCGTCAAATAAATACTCACAGGTTGGCTGCCTACGAACCCACTCATACGATTGAGGTCGTGAGGTCCAAACACTGCAGTATTAAAACAACAATTGCTACAAACAGTTTCATCCGTAAAGGATACATCAATACAAGAAATAGAAGAGTTACCTGGAGCCTTAAAAGAGCGGCCTCCTTTCTTCCGTTTCTTTGGGTAGTCCTTTGAAAGGTGCCCCTTCTCCATGCAGGAAAAACACAACCCGCCACTTTTTTTGCTTTGTCAAAGTCAACTCTCTCCAACTGAGGGTGCTTCTTTTTCTTTCCCGAAGGGGAAGCTTCGTCAACAACTCTCTCTTTGTCCTTTTTGAAAGGACGGCATCCTCAAGGGATTGTGGCTGATTACGGCGGACCTCCAACTGATATTCTTTGGGCAAGCTTAATATAAAATGCAGCTTAAGGAGAACTCCGTCAATGCGGTTAACAAACCGCGAGGCTGCCTCTTGGAAGTCTTGCCAAGTAGACATCCAGTGGTTTCGTCCCCATTTGCAAAGTTGCAAATCGACGATAATATTCAAAATCATCAAGGACATGCATAAAGGCGGCCTTAAAGGCTACCTGGAAGTCATCCCAAGTAGATGGGACTGTAGCATGCTCCTTAAGATCCTGCCACCATGAGTACGCTTTTCCGCGTAAAAACATAATGGCAGTTGCGATCCGGGAGTTGTCTGGCAGATCGTGCATGGAAAAATGAGATGTCCACCAATCAAGCCAAGACCCCGTCCTGGTGTCTGTCCTTTTTCTCCCCAATGAAAAACTCCGGGGTAAACATCGCGTTGAGGAGTGCTTGCCGAGATTGGGACATAGCCTGCAACTCGGTCTCTGCCCGTTCATGCTTAGAGAGCATGTCAACAATCTGTTGTTGCAATAGATTTATTGAGCGGCTGATGTTATTATTCCTATCCTACTGTATGCGGATGATGTGGCATTGCTATCCTCTACAGCCTCTGGATTACAACGACATCTTGATGCTCTATATGGTTTTTGCTTAGTGTGGGGCTTGACGATGAATATTGCTAAGACCAAAGTAATGGTGTTGAACACTAATCGGCAGCATATGAGAGATGACGCATTTTATTATGATGGACAGCAGTTGGAGATTGTTACATCATACACTTATCTAGGTGTACTATTCACTGACCCCTTACTCACTTTTCGCTCTACTGCTCTATCTCGCCTGCGTAAGGGGCATGCTGCCTTGGTACATATGGAGAGAGTGTGTACTTCTTACCATATCCATGATCCTGCTACTAGAGACCACCTTTTCTCTACGGTGGTCTCACCAGTGGCTATGCACTTGGCAGAGGTTTGGTGCCCAGGGATATCTCAGGGTACTTGGAGAGACATCACTCGCCTGCAGATCACCATGTTAGGGAGGATGATTCGTGCGAAGCCATCAGTTCCTCATGAGATTCTTTTAGCGGAGTTCGCCTCACTCCCCATGGTGGTAAAGGCTATGTTTCAGATTGCTACCTTTCTACATCGACTTGAGACCATGGATACTCACAGATACGTGATGGCATCGCTTACTTCTTCTCAGACTATAGCTGGATAGCAGGCTAGATCTTCTTGGTACGGTGATGTGGTGGCTTTCTTTCAGTCATGGGGCTTCTCGATGCTGGATCTCCCACAGGGAACTCATGCATTTATCAGACAACAGTTGTATCGTAGATATTGTCACATAGTATGGGATCGTCCTGATCATGAGAGAGTCAAGCTTACCTTTTATGGCACACATATCTTACGCAGAGACAGTTTGGGACTTCCTATTAGACCTTTATATCTATCTCTTCCTCTTTCTTTTGGGCTCCGATACAGATTGGGACAGTTACGAGTCTCTTCGCATCAGCTTGCTATTGAGATAGGCAGATATTCAGGCATTTTGAGAGAGCATCGGATATGCCAGGTATGCACATTGGGTGTAGTGGAGGATAGTTTCATTTTATCTTCATATGCCCTACATACTATGAGATACGTGGCCGATATCATTGTTTATATCGAGACATCCCGATTACCCTCAGTACCTTTTTGGAGTATCAGGATCCCAGATGTGTCGGCCTTTTACTACGAGAGATGCTTATGTTGAGAGCCTCTTTGCTACCATCGGAGAGTATTACTGATTCTGGCCAGCATCTCATTACGAACTTCTTTCAGTAGCGGGAGCGCGATGACGTATCAGATGATGAGGCAGTCATATCGGTGAGGGTGAAGGCCCAGCGTGCTCAGCCGCCACCTCTTGCCAGATCTACACGCGCCTCTAGAGCTAGCAGAGCTCCTCGATCACAGCTCACAGTTCCCATGGATATCAGACGCTTTTTTCGAGATTGATATTTATCCTTGTACTTTCCTCAGCAGAGCAGGCGGTTAAGCTCTTGCACCTCTACCCTCTTTAGAGCTGGAGGTTAAGCTCTTGTATATTTGCTTTTATATGCTTTTTATGATTCTATATTGGATGTGTCTTTACCTAGCTAGAGAGAGTTCTATATTGTCTTTTCCACTTAGACTAGCGTTTTTTTTTTACGTTGTCCGACATGGACAGTGATCATACGAGATATGTACTTATTCATTCTGTCTTATGTGCCCTTGCGCACCCAACAGACATTAATACAATTTCTTTCTCTCTTTCTCTCTCTCTCTCTCTCTCTCTCTCACACACACACACACACACACACACACACACACACACACACATGAACATATGTTACACAGTCCTTACTTCTCTATTTTTGGTCACATAAGTTCCCGCGATCTATTGTGATCTAAGTATTATCTTTTTTTATTTTTGACTCCTATAAATAGATAAGACTATTTTCGATGGGTAATGTTACAAATCCTAACTTTGGAACCCTACGCATTTGAAAAGTTCTAGATATTTGCCATGTTAAGTTTACATAGGGGCTAGGGATCTCCAATTTCTCAGATTGTGAGTTTGGAATCTTGAGCTTCTTGTAAGGAAATTCTATGTTTTTGGAAACCTTATTTGGAGATCTACCTAAGCTATCAGTAGCCATTGTTCACATTGTCAACGCACCAATATATCCACGGATTTTATTTCAGGTCTTCTTCACAGCATGGGCATGACACTTGTCTTGTTGTGGTTGATCATTTTTCCAAACAAGCACATTTTATTCCTATACAGTCTCTCCTTACGTCTGAGCAATGTGCTCATATTTTCTTATCTAAAGATGATGGTCATGCATGGATTGATATAAAAGAGTTCACTGTGTTTGCCTTAGATCTGCAACAACTTTTGTAAGAAACTTTGGACAAATCATGTCCATGAAGTTGACAAAATCGTGTATGCATAATATTATTAATTGTTAGCGTAGCTTGTTACTAAGCTATCATCGCATGCTATTATTCTCAAGAATCGCTAAATTGTTGATAGCTCATACACATCAAATTCTAAAGAAACTTAATTTTATGTGATCTCATGATAATCACCACAATCGGTAGCATACCTAGCGTACTCCTCAATTAAGAGCACCCACGAGTTTGCATGAGATGCAGCAAAATTCAACTGATGTAAACTACAACATCTATCATAGTATCATTAGTATATAATAGCATGGATAAAATTTGATGATAATATCAAAATTTGGCATGGAATCATCATCATGCCAAAGCTATTAGATCATACATGAATAGTTAGGTTCACATAAAAACTAACATGCATATCAAGCATCTTCAAGACATAGAATTCCTAAAACATGCTGAAAGTAAAATTAGCTCAAAAAGGTATGATACTTATTACTATCCTGAAAGACTCGTTCGTAACAAACTCCAATTTAATTTTTTCTTTCATAATGACCTTCTCTTGTTTTGGATTTATCCCACATGGGCTAGCTCTAATAGTATTGGTATAGGCCTTCAAAATCCAACCGAAGGTAAACCCATGCAAGCTACAACACTTATGAGAACATCAGACTAACTGCCCATCCTTATCGTTAATCCATAGTCATTCTTGTGTTGTGAGAACCACACTAGCACTATCATATCCATCTTTTGAGTCCCTACCCATGGTAATCCATTGTCATATGCCAAACTTGATTTTATTGCATTCAAACAATGTTAAAAGCATCAAAATGTGAAGAACTTCAAGAAACTAGTAGAAAGTGCTAAATTAAAGACTCAAGAAATAAGTAATAATGATCCAAGAAAGCTTGAAATCATCACCAAATGTAACCAAATCAATGCCATTCAAGAGATCAAGCCTAATTCTAAAGTATGGTATTAAGTCTCATGTTATAGTGGTCCTTTGTGCCTCTAGTATGAGTTTGGGGCCTTATTTGGCTAAATTGGGCCTTATAACCATTATAAAAAATCCCGCTATTGTTATGTACCATAACGGTACGCCCTTCAGTGATGGCCTCACAAGGGGCATGATGCAGGTCTGGTGTTATCGACATGTTTAGGTGCCACACGTTCACGTGTCGCCGGCAGGACCGTGCTTGATGGGACCCACTATGCTATGCCTATATAGTGGTGGGGTTTCCCTCTTTCCATTCACTCAGTCTACCCGGGAGTTGGTGGATGGAGAGCACGTGCATTAGCCAAGATGTATCTCCAGGATGGCTGGTGGCATGGGACGCCAGTTATCACAGGAGGCTCGACTAGGCATGATTATGTCGATAGCTCCAGTGCATGGGGGTGGGTCGGTTGTGACCCTATGGATGGGGCGGATACGGTGCATCGTCACTCGTATGGGGTGTGCAGTCATGGGAGTTGTAACATTTGGTATCAGAGCAGCTGATTTCCTTTACAAGGTGCACACGTTCCCTTTATGGCTTTTTGCGGTTGGGTATTCCTTTATTAGGAATGTGGCTGGTTGATATTTTTAACCTTCGTTTTAAATGATTTTTGAAAGGGTTAAATTTGTGGCAACATAATAAACTTAAAGAAAACTATAGCCCAAAGCTTATAAGAAATTTTTTATGTTAGCTTTGAGGTATCTGTTAGCAACCGTACTCTAAAATTTTCCTTTCAAACAAAAAAAAGAAAAATAATATAACAAGAACAAAGAAAGGGAGAGATCTGCCGTGGGTACGGGCTGTCAGAACCAACTGTGGTCCTGCCATGGCTGTATCTGCATATTTAAAGACGTTGGGGAGGGGGGGGGATCATAATTCCCTTCCCTGCTCTTTGGTAGGGTACGGTTTGAAGCCGCGGGGTTTCTCCGCGATCTGGCTGCTGGCAGAGAAAGGGGGAAAGGGGAGTAGTTAATATCTCCCCTACCTTGTACTTGTTGACCACCGCAGCGCTGCAGGCAGCGCGCTGTCCGTGGTCGTGTCTTTTTCTTTATGGAGGGAGGGGGGAGGAGAGATATTGTGTACTCCTCCCCCCAACCTGTTTGTACTTCGTTGCCCTGGAATGGGCCGTTTGAGGTGCGCCCTCCTAGGAGAAGGATTTGATTAAAAGCTTTGTAAACAAATCTTATAAATTGAAAATTGATTCCTAAGTTGAACTATAAGCTTTAAGATGAAAGTCTTAAGGAACCTTATGAATTCTTTTTACTTAAAAGAAGCAACTAAACCAAATCTTGGTGAGGCTGTCCTTTGAGTTCGTACTTCTCACCTCCTCCCTGTTTGTACCTGCAGATCTCCAAAGTCTTGGAGAGAGCTCTGGTACGTAGGAGTTGGAGGTGGGAGAAGGGGCTTTAACTAACTTTTGTAATCCTTTTGGAGTCCATGGGCCAAGCCAGGTGACACCTTGAGGTGGCCCCACATGGTGAGAAGGAGCTAGAAAGGACACCTGGGGCCTATTTTGGGCCTCACTTGTCCTTTTTGCATGAGGAAAGGGGAAGAGCTTTGGGGGAGGGGGTCAAGGAAGTACGTTCATTTTCCTCTACCCCATTCTCAAAGTTGCTTGTAGAGTTCCTTTGTGCTCAAGCTTACTTGTTTTCTTGAGCCCTTCTTCTCTAGTTGTCAGTTTTTAACGGTTTTAATACCGTTGTTCTCCGTTTTTCCTCTAGTTACATACTGCTTTTGCCATGGACACCCCTATGGACGTTACCCAAGCTCCAAAATCAAGCTCCAAAAAATGTCCGATAGAAATTTGGCTTAATGCTCAACTGTCCCTGCCAAATATGCTAGATATAGGCTCGATAAATAGATCGTCTAATGTGCTCATGAGTGCCTGCTGGGAGATCAGAAACTGGAATACCAAATGTGCTCAAGAGGCGTGCAGCTTGAGAATACCATGGGAAATGAACTCCAAGATCATATAGTAATCTCGAGGATGTAATTGCAAGCTAGGAATATCTGTCAAAGTGAGAGTCAATACTCTTTGGATATGTATAATGAGCTGAAAAAGGGCATCCACTAAAATGGGAGGAACAATAAACTTAGCAGTGATGTTCTAGTGTGGGAGTGAGGCCTTAGCCCTAATCATCCGAGATAGCATGGTCTCTAGAGCCGAGATATACGAGACCAATCCGAGGAGGTAATACTTGTACACCAAGCATCTGCCACATATAATGTTGTAGGAGTGACCATAGTGTCAAAGAGACGACACTTACTAGGAGCATCATGAATATAACTCCAGAAACAAAATCTCTCAAGCTAGATGAGGGAAGCGTGTCCCTTCCCAAGGCGATCTGAGGCCTGCCGCATATAAAAAATAGGACCACTGAATAGAACACCCAAGTACATATAAGACGAAACAATCTCCAAAGGCTGACCATCAAGAAAAATCTCCTAGCGCTGCATGAAAGCTCTGGAAGTATTGAAGTCCATCACTTTTGTCTTTGATATATTCACCACAATCTCCACCAGCTACAAAATGTATGTAAGCTGTCCAAATGTTTCTGGAATCCCTCTATAGTCCGGAGAGTAAAGCCACATCATCAACATATAACAATATAGCAATAAGTATGTCACCCAGACTATAGCCAATCCCACCATCCTATCTGATAACTGTCTCAAGCTCATTAATATATAAGCCAAAAAGAGTAGGTGAAAGGGAGCATCCCTGTTTAACCTAGTGGTGCTCCATACTGGATCAAAAATGCCTGATGTATCTCTAAAACAACCCAAAACTCTCTCATATAATGCCATCATTGCCAAAATGCTATCTATGTAAAGGACTACGACCCTAAGCCTCTAAATGAGTAAATGGCGTGGAACTAAGCTTTCCTGAAGTCCACAAAGTAGCAATAAACTCGCTCTCGTCTATGTTTGGCCTGCTCAATGACAAATCGGAGTGGAGAGAGAGAGAGAGAGAGAGAGAGAGAGAGAGAGAGAGAGAGAGAGAGAGAGAAAGAAAGAAATCTTTATTAACGTCTTTTGGGGGCACCCGTGGGTGCATAAGACCAAAAAGAAAATATGAACAAGCAACATTGGGAGCATCATCCATAGGAGGACGTGGCCGTAAAATGCTATAAACTAGCTACGAATGAAAGTAGAACAAAGCAGAAGTGAAATAAGCCCACAACCCGGGCTAGGTATAGCAGCAGAACTATAGAAAAAGTACTAATGCCCACAACCCGGGCCAGGTGGAGAATAAGAACATATCAATGAAAGTAAGTGTGAAGTGTCCGCTAAGTGGAGTGTACAGTGGGCCCTGATGGAGGCAATTGGCGACTACATCTGGGCTTTTTCCGCGGTGGCACAGGGATAGGAATCTTATCATCGGAGTCATCAACATGTGCTCGAGTCGTGATCTGGTATAGGCAGATGAGACTGACGGAGAGTAAGCATCTCGTGAACAAGAAATCCCAAGCAACGAGCATCAGGATAGGAGACAAAACTGCGAAGTGTATGCGGGCCAGAGAGAGAGAGAGAGAGAGAGAGAGAGAGAGAGAGAGAAGAAGAAGAAGAAGAAGAAGAAGTTGTATTAATGTCTGTTGGGTGCCCAAGGGCACATAAGACAGAAGAAATAAGTACATATCTCGTAGGATCACTGTCCACATCGGACAACATAAAAAAAAAAAAACACTAGTCTAAGTGGAAAAAACAATATAGGAATCTCTCTAACTAGTCAGAAGACACATCGAACACAGAATCATAAAAAACATACAAGAGCTTAACCTCCAGCTGTGAAGAGGGTACAGGTGCAAGAGCTTAACCACCTGCTCTGCTGAGGAAAGTAAAAGGAAGAATAAAATATCAATCTCGGAAAAAACGTCTGATATCCATAGAAGCTGTGACCTGTGGTCGAGGAGCTCTGGTAGCTCTGGCGGCTCGTGTAGATCTGCCAGAAGGTGGTGGCTGGGCCTTCGCCCTCACCGGTATGACTGCCTCATCATCTGATAGGTCATCGCGCTCGCGCTTTTGAAAGAAGCTCGTAATAAGATGCTGGCCAGAATCAGTAATACTCTCCGAAGGTATCAAAGAGGCTCTCAACATAAGCATCTCTCGTAGTAAAAGGCCGACACATCTGGGATCCTGATACTCCAAAAAGGTATCGAGGGTAGTGGGGGTGTCCCGATATAAACAATGATATCGGCCGCGTATCTCATAGTATGTAGGGCATGTGAAGATAAAATGGAACTCATCCTCCACTACACCCAATGTGCATACTTGGCATATCCGATGCTCTCTCAAAATGCCTGAATATCTGCCTGTCTCGATAGCAAGTTGATGCGAAGAGACTCGTAACTGTCCCAATCTGTATCGGAGCCCAAAAGAAAGGGGAAGAGATAGATATAAAGGTCTAATAGGAAGTCCCAAATTGTCTCTGCGTAAGATATGTGCGCCATAAAAGGTAAGCTTGACTCTGTCATGATCAGGATGATCCCATACTATGTGACAATATCTACGATACAGCTGCTGTCTGATAAATGCATGAGTTCCCTGTGGGAGATCCAGCATCGAGAAGCCCCATGACTGAAAGAAAGTCACCACATCACCGTACCAAGAAGATCTAGCCTGCTGTCTAGCTATAGCCTGAGAAGAAGTAAGTGCTGCCATCACGTATCTGTAGCCTCTACCACCATGGGGAGTGAGGCGAACTCTGCTAAAAGAATCTCATGAGGGACTGATGGCTTTGCACGAATCATCATCCCTAACATGGTGATTTGCAGGCGAGTGATGTCTCTCCAAGTACCCTGAGATATCCCTGGCCACCAAACCTCCGCTGAGTGCATAGCCACTGGTGAGACCACTGTAGAGAAAAGGTGGTCTCTAGAAGCAGGATCATGAATATGGTAAGTAGTACACACTCTCTCCATATGTACCAAGGCAGCATGCCCCTTACGCGGGAGAGATAGAGCAGTAGAGCGAAAAGCTAGTAAGGGACCGGTGGATAGTACACCTAGATAGGTGTATGAGGTAACAATCTCCAACTGCTATCCATCATAATAAAATGCGTCATCTCTCATATGCTGCTGGTTAGTGTTAAACAACATTACCTTGGTCTTAGCAATATTCACCGTCAAGCCCCACACTAAGCAAAAAACCATAGAGACCAACAAGATGTCGCTGTAATCCAGAGGCTATAGAGGATAGCAATGCCACATCATCCGCATACAGTCGGATAGGAATAATAACATCAGCAAGTGGACATGAATCACCACCCTCCTCCTTGATGATCCGCTCTAGATCATCAATGTACAATGCAAAAAGAGTGGGAGACAGTGGACATCCCTGCTTGAACCCAATTGTGCTTTGGATAAAAGGTGACCAGCTGCTGCCATCTCTAAAATGTGCTAATACCCTCTCATATAAGGTGCTGATAGCCTTAATGATATCATGTGCCAAGTGAAGATAAGCGCTGAAGTAGAAGGTGCCGTGGAACTGAGTCAAAGGCCTTGCGGAAATCCACAAAGTAGCAGTATACTCTCCGTCTCCGATGTCGAGCCTCGTCTATGATGCAGCGTAGGACAAATGCATGATCAATAGTAGAATATCCGGGTCTGAAGCCAGCCTGTCCAAGAGCAAATAACTCATCTGATTCCGCCTGGGGTCCAACCATAGACTGCAGAACTGAGCCATAAAGCTTCGCCATCGTGTGACTGATCATGAGAGTGCGGTAGTTATCGACGTTCATTGGGTCACCAACCTTGAGAATGAGATGGAGAAGGTTCGTGCACCAGTTGGTGGGAAATCCAGAGGTAACAACCATGTTAAAAGTGTGGGCAATGTAAGGAGAGAGAAGTTGGGAGACAGGTTTGAGGAAGTCCGAGTTAAGTGAGTCAACGTCTTTTGCTTTATGGGGTTGGGCTTTACTAATCGCGGATTCAATTTGGTCAGAGGTAAAAAGAGAGAATGTAGTGGGTCGAGTGATAGGGATAGGGGGGGCATCTGTAGTGTATAAGCGAGTAGCATATTCCACCCAAGAGTTGATATCAATAGGTGAAAGTAAGGAAGATTTCTTAGAAAAGATTTTCCAGAAAAGAGAGGAGGAAGAGAAAAGGGAGTCTATAATCTTCTGACCATCTCTTGTTAGAGAGTCTCTTTATTAACTACATGACGATACTGCTTCTGTACTTGCACCAAAAGATTAGGAGAGTGATGCATGGCGAATACCACCTGCTTATGTAAGGCGCGACAATCATGATCATACCATCGGTTATAGGTCTTTCGATGAGTGGAATATGTCTTAGGGGGAAAGGCCTGGGTGGCGGCTTGTATAAGGGAGAACGACAAGAAGCTGGCCTGTTGCTCAATAGGAGAGGAGAAGGGAAAATCTTACAGAAGAGTGTTGAGCATGAGTATGTATCTTGGGATGAGATGTGTACGAAAAGAAAAGTGAGGTGTAGTGGTCTTGGGTCGAATGGTTGGAAGGGGAGTGGTTTGGCCATTAGAGAGTAAGAGCAACGAGTGATCAGCAAGGGTGGGAGAGAGAATGGTAAAGCTGTGAATGAGAGGAATCAAGGCTGGTGAGCCAATGAAGTAATCCACCACACTATGTCCGCCTCCATGTGGATGACAAGTGAATGCTGCTGAATCTGGCCACTGTGATAAACCATTCAGAATAACCAAGGAATGTGCCTCGGAAATCCTGAGTAACAACTGCTCACCAAATGTAGTAGAACGCCTCATCATGAGATGTCCACTCAAAACCTGTATCCAAAGCATGAAGCTGGAGGTAATCTGTCATCGCATGAAATTCCGTCTGTCTGGTGGCCGTGTGGGAGTTAAAGTCGCCTGCTAAAAGTACATATCCCTGGGGAGAAAAGATGGAAATATTTTCAGACAAAACGTGAAAAGGGTCCCCACCATAATCTGCAAATGTCGAACTCTGAGGAGCAATATAACATACTGCCAGGAAGATATCTCTAGCCAAACCTAGGGAATGCCCAGTTAACTGCAACCATATAAAATGTGCGTAACCATCTTAAGAGTATGACTATACCGGTCCCTGTATAAGCATGCCACCCCACCTGAGCCTCTGGAGGTCTTCCCCCGTAGGAATGGTCTAAATACTGAGTGCCAAGAGAAATCTGTCACCATAGGATTGTGATGTACGAGAGACCGGAATTTTATAAATGAAACATTCTCGTCATACTTGCCTCTCCAAGCAGTTTCAAATCCCTCAGTTGAGTGTGAAAGTTTATTGGTAAGTAAATCCTTAGCTTCCTCAAGAGGTTTTCCAGCATTTGGGATGCCTCTCACTATAATATTAAGAGCTTTTTTGGCTCTTTTCTCTTGCTCCGAAAACATGCTTTCTAATCTTGAGTCAATTGAAACATTCGTAGGCAAGTCTATCATACCATATCTTTCTTGAACAGTGCTACACATGATTTCGTCTCTTCTACTTGTTTCTCAAGGTTGGAAATCTTGTTAGAAGTTTCTGCAAGATCCGTAGTAGATGATGGTAATAGTGTTCGTAGCTGGCTGATCTCATCCCGCAGTTTTTGAACCTCCAATTTGAGCATTGCATTTTCTCCTTGTACTTCTGAAAATAGTGCATACAATTGCCCTACATGATAATGAACGTCTTTCGGCAGAATAGAGCAAGGGATAGTTGGAGGTGAGACCTTAGATAATACAAATGGAGGAGTAGAAGGATTAGGAGGAAGAGCAGAGGGAGGTGTAGCTGGATCCATAGTGGATAGAGCAAAAAATGCGCTGATTGGCTGGTTCTGAGAGCTAAAAGATCAGTAGTTAATGCGCGGGAAATCACCTTCAAGTGTGCTAGAAACCTCCTTCAGAGAGGCGCTAGTTTAGGCTTGCAAAAATGTCGTATCTCAACTGGAACAATCTGGAATTTTTCAGATAGAAATCCACTCCATCTCAGATAGGGGTCAGATCACCATCGCTGGAGAAAGGGCCAGATCACCATCGCTGGAGTGAGGGGTCAGATCGCTGGAGAGGGGGGTCAGATCGCTGGAGAGAGAGGTCGGATCAGCGCTGGAGCAGCCATGTCAGATGTTGGAGCAGCCATGATCACCATCGCTGGAGCAGCCAGATCGCTGGAGAGAGAGAGAGAGAGAGAGAGAGAGAGAGAGGAAGAAGAAGAAGAAGAAGAAGAAGAAAGAAAGAAAGAAAGAAAGAAAGAAAGAAAAGAATGAAAGCTTTATTAATGTCTTTTGGGCACCCGTGGGTGCATAAGACCAAAAAGAAAATATGTACAAGCAACAGTGGGAGCATCATCCATAGGAGGGCGTGGCTGTAAAATGCTATAAACTAGCTACGAATGAAAGTAGAACAAAGCAGAAGTGAAATAAGCACACAACCCAGGCCAGGTATAACAGAAGAACTACAGAAAAAGTACAAAGAGAGAGAGAGAGAGAGAGAGAGAGAGAGAGAGAGAGAGAGAGAGAGAGAGAGAGAGAGAAAGAAAGCTTTATTAATGTCTTTTCCATGCCAAAAGGCATATAAGACTAATGAAGTACATGTCAAGTATGTGGTAACCATGGGAGCGTATAAAAACGTCTCCAAACTGTAATAAAGAAAAACATCTAGTCCACACTAAAATAGACATGTATGCGAGAGTGTGTGCATAGTAATCATATGTATCTATGGTAGGATGTCAAGGCTGTGCTGCTGCTACCGTGCTGATGCTGTAAAAAGATGTGATGCGAGCCACAAAATGGGAAAGCGTTGGAGCCTGCCGGAGTCGTCTGTGAGCATGAGCACGTGCATGTGTAATAGTAGTAGTATGCCTCTGTGTAGGATGTCTGGTAATCCTGGTAGTAACAGCATGATGGTGGGAGGTACACTGTCTCTGATCTCTATGAGCATGAGAGCGGCAATCATCCTCGTCGTCGTCATAATCATAATCCTCATCCTCAGGGACTAAATCACATGATCTTGTAGCTGAATGTTTGGTACTATTGTAAGAAAACTCTAATATGGAGAGATACTCCTCCCAATTAGTCTGCTTTTTGTTGACGTATGCTCGAAGCATATCCTCTAGCACCTGATTTACTCTTTCTGTTTGACCGTCCGTCTGTGGATGGTTGGTGGTACTCATGTTAAGTTTAGTATGGAGATGATGGAATACTGCCCTCCAAAAATTTCCATTAAACTTACTGTCTCGGTCGCTGACTATGCTGGAAGCTGGACCGTACAATTTAAATAGCCCATCTACAAACAACCTCGCTAACTCTGGAGCTCTAATGGTTGTTTTGGTCGGAATAAAATGAGCCATTTTGGTCAGACGATCGACTGTGACCCATATAGTGTCATTACCCTTTTGGGTTCTAGGCAGGCCTACTATAAAATCCATGGAGATACTCTCCCATTTACCAGCTAGTATATCTAAGGGTTGTAACAACCCTCCTGCCTTTAAACGCTTTGCTTTATTTACCTGACATTTCTGGCAACTGGTTACATATTGTTGGACGTCCTTTTTCATACTGGGCCAGAAAAATTGCCTACGAAGAAGCTCATAGGTCTTCTGAATGCCTGGGTGCCCTGCACTAGGAGTGTCATGACACTCATATAGGACCTGCTGCCTATAATCCTCTGAATTGGGGACACATACTCTATCTCTATAGAGCAAGTACTCATCGTGAATGGAATACTGTTTCCATTTGAATCCCTGAGTCAACTGACCCTGAACCACTGGGGTTTGCTTGGGTAATACAGGCTCAGAATCCTGAATGTCATCTGACGTATACTCGGACTCATCATCATCCTCAACGGAAGCTGCCGTATTCTTGGATGAACTGGCACCAGCCCCAGGAACTGGTTCTGGAGTCTGTAATTGTCTGCTCTGGAATGAGTTCCAGATAATAGAGAAGAATGCATCATGCTGGCACTTCCCTCTCAAGGACTCGAGTAACTCACTACGAATCTGAGTAAAACTCAGCTCGTTTATCATAGGCATTCTACTAAGTGCCTCTGCTATTGTGTTGAATTTCCCCCATCTATATCTGATAGACATATCAAACTCTTGCATTAA
This sequence comes from Diphasiastrum complanatum, assembly GCA_029204225.1. Classification (NCBI taxonomy): domain Eukaryota; kingdom Viridiplantae; phylum Streptophyta; class Lycopodiopsida; order Lycopodiales; family Lycopodiaceae; genus Diphasiastrum; species Diphasiastrum complanatum. Next base: position 13,251,534 of record CM055103.1, read on the forward strand.
CTCAGCCCAACGAGCTTTCTGACCTCTGAGCTCAGGCTGATTGCAAAGGTATCCGAGACTTTCATGGTCTGTCAGGACTCAAAGTTGGCACCATACAAATAATGCCTCCAAGTCTTAAGGGCATGAACTATGGAGAAGAGTTCCTTTTCATAGGCACTGTACCTAGTCTGTGCTGGCTCGATTTTTTTACTCTTGAACGCAACTGGTCGTCCACCCTGAGTTAGTACAGCACCAACTGCAAAGTCGCTAGCACCTGTTTCGACCACAAATGGCCGATTGGGGTCGACGACTTTTAAAACTGGTGTTGTGGCTAAGGCTGTTTTGAGAGCATCAAAGCTCTCCTGCTATGCGGACTCCCAAATGAACTCCCCCTTAAGAAGATTTATCATGGGAACTGCTATCTGAGCATATTCCTTGACAAATCATCTGTAATATCCCGCCAAACCTAGAAAGATCTGAAGCTCTAAAATATTTTGAGGTCTCAGCCAACTGAGTATGGCTTTCTTATTAGGGTCCATTTTAATCCCATCTGCCGAGATAATGTGACCCAAATATGCTACTTCTTCAACGAAGAATTCACACTTAGGTTTCTTAGCATAAAGCCTATGCTTTCTAAGCAGTCGAAACACCTTTCTGAGGTGTTTAAGATGCTCCTTCCTTGTTTTCCTGTAAACGAGGATGTCATTTAAAAATACGACTACAAACTTACCCAAGTATGGTCTGAGGACACTGTTCATCAAGGTCGTAAAGGTAGCTGGAGCATTTGTGAGCCCAAAAGGCATCACCTTAAACTCACAATGACCATGGCGAGTCCTAAAAGCTGTTTTCGAGACATCTTCCGACTTTATACGGAGTTGATGATATCCCGATCTGAGGTCTACTCGTCTGCCCGAGGCATTGGGTACTTATTCTAAATTGTGACTTTATTGAGGGCTCTGTAATCTACTCAAAGACGCATAGACCCCTCTTTCTTTTTTACCAATACGACCGATGAGGCCCATGGTGAACTATTGGTCTGAATTTGGCCTTTCCCAAGATAATCTGTTAACTGCCTAGTTATTTCTTCATCCTCTGTTCGGCTGACCCGATATGGAGGTTTAGAAACAGGTGCTGTACCTGGTACTAGGTTTATTACATGATCTACTTCTCTGCTAGGTGGTAAACCATGTGGTAAATCTTCAGGAAAAACATCTTCAAATACAAAGTTTGTAATTTATTGATTTTCTGTTGTAAAGAACTAGAAATAGAAACTTCTGGAATAAACTGAAAGTCACATAAGAATACCTGATGGTCGTCGTCTCCAATTAGCTGACAAAGCTTTGAATTGCAGACCATAGGACTGTTGGGAACATCATGCTCCCCATGCAGCTGGATCTCTCGGCCTTTATGCTGAAAGCTGAGGGTGTTCTCCTGATAATTTCTGTGGAGGGAAGGTCCTAAGCTGTAGAGCCAATCTCTCCCAAGAACAATGTCTGTGCGACCCAGGTGCATTATCTGAAAGTTTATTTCATCTTGATACCCTTGATTACCAAGATTTAAATTACTTACCATACTTTTCCAAATTTTCCCGTCTTCACCCTTAGCTAATGAAACTATGTACCTATTGTAATAGATCCTAACACCACAGTAGGGCAAACACTAACTGATCCACCCAACCTTGCCTACTCCCTGAAATAGAGTAAGGGTCCCTAGACTGTGTTAGGCCCGCCATGGCTATGGACCATGCTGGGGCACACTACTCACACTGTCTTGCCCTGTTGGTCGTGTACTTTGGACACGACCCTGACTGTGGTATCTGACCTTTTGTGTTCTCGAGGGTTCGGCACTGGTCACGTGCTCGTAACACTCCCCCCCCCTTGAGAACCGTCTTGGTCCTCTAAGACAAAGTCTGGAAAAATCTTGCGAAGGACGCTACCTCTTTCCCAAGTGGCATTCTCAACCGGCTGATCATTCCACTTGACCAGGTATTCTCGGTATAGAGTATGACGAGTCTGCGTCTCTCTACTATCAAGAATCTCCTCTGGCTCATGTGGAGGTTGCTGAGAATCCAATGGGAGAACTAGAACACTGTCCTCTACCAGATTTTCTGATTTGGTTAAGGCTTTTCGTAACTGCCTTACATGAAAGATTGGAAAAACCTTACTACTGTGTGGGAGCTCTAGTTCATAGGTGACCTTGCCTAGTCTCCTACTGATGGTAAAGGGACCACAATACCTAGGAGGGAACTTAGCACACAGTCCCGATTTGAGGGTTTTAGAGTCAACTGGGACTCTCAAGTAGACTTTCTCACCAGTGGAGAACTGCACATCCCGTCTGTGTGGATCTGCATAATGCCTGGCTCGATTCTGGGACTGCCTAATGCTACGCTTAGCATGTTCTATCATCATACTCCTCCCAATTAGTCTGCTTCTTGCTGACGTATGCTCGAAGCATATCCTCCAGCACTTGATTTACACTCTCCGTTTGACCGTCCGTCTGTGGATGGTCGGTAGTACTCATATTAAGTTTAGTATGGAGATGATGGAATACTGCCCTCCAGAAATTTCCATTAAACTTACTGTCTCGGTCACTGACTATGCCGGAAGGTAGACCGTACAATTTAAATAGCCCGCCTGCAAACAACCTCGCTAACTCTGGAGCTCTAACGGTTGTTTTGGTCGGAATAAAATGAGCCATTTTGGTCAGACGGTCAACTGTGACCCATATAGCATTGTTACCCTTTTGGGTTTTAGGCAGGCCTACTATAAAATCCATGGAGATACTCTCCCATTTACCAGCTGGTATTTCTAAGGGCTGCAACAACCCTCCTGCCTTTAAACGCTCTGCTTTATTTACTTGACATTTCTGGCAACTAGTTACATATTGTTGGACGTCCTTTTTCATACTGGGCCAGAAAAATTGCCTACGAAGAAGCTCATAGGTCTTCTGTATGCCTGGGTGTCTCACACTAGGATTGTCATGACACTCATATAGGACTTGCTGCCTGTAATCCTTTGAATTGGGGACACATACTCTATCCCTATAGAGCAAGTACTCATCGTGAATGGAATACTGTTTCCATTTGAATCCTTGAGTCAACTGACCCTCAACCATTGGGGTGCCTCCAAGTCTTAAGGGCATGGACTATAGAAAAGAGTTCCTTTTCATAGGCACTGTACCTAGTTTGAGTTGGCTCGAGTTTTTTACTCTCGAACGTAATTGGTCGTCCACCCTGAGTTAGTACAGCACCAACTGCAAAGTCGCTAGCATCTGTTTCGACCACAAATGGCTGATTGGGGTCGACGACTTTTAAAACTGGTGCTGTAGCTAAGGCTGTTTTGAGAGCATCAAAGCTCTCCTGCTGTGTGGACCTTTCCCTTCCCCTTAAGAAGATTTGTCATGGGAACTGCCATCTAAGGATATTCCTTGACAAATCGTCTGTAATATCTCGCCAAACCAAGAAAGATCTAAAGTTCCAAAATATCCCGAGGTCTCAGCCAACTGAGTATGACCCAAATATGCTACTTCTTCAACGAAGAATTCACACTTGGATTCTTTAGCATAAAGCTTATGCTTTCTGAGCAATCGAAACACCTTTCTGAGGCTCCTTCCTCGTTTTGCTGTAGACGAGGATGTCATCTAAAAATACGACCACAAACTTACCCAAGTATGGTTTGAGGACACTGTTCATCAAGGTCATAAAGGTAGCTGGAGCATTTGTGAGCCCAAACGGCATCACCTTAAACTCAGAATGACCATGACGAGTCCTAAAGGCTGTTTTCGAGACATCTTCCGATTTTATACGGACTTGATGATATCCCGATCTGAGGTGTATTTTACTGAAAAATTTAGCCCCATCGAGTTGATCAAACAACTCGTCTGCCCGAGGCATAGGGTATTTATTCTTAATTGTGACTTTATTGAGGGCTCTGTAATCTACGCAAAGACGCATACACCCCTCTTTCTTTTTCACCAAAAGGACTGGTGAGGCCCATGGTGAACTACTGGTCTGAATTTGGCCTTTCCCAAGATAATTTGTTAACTGCCTAGTTATTTCTTCATCCTCTGTTCGGCTGACCCGATACAGAGGTTTAGAAACAGGTGCTGTACCTGGTACTAGGTTTATTTCATGATCTACCTCTTTGATAGGTGGCAAACCATGTGGCAAATCTTCAGGAAACACATATTTAAATTTAGACAATAAAGTTTCTAATTTACTGATTTTCTGCTGTAAAGAAAATAGAATCTTCAGGAATAAACTGAAAGTCACATAAGAATACCTGATGGTCATCGTCTCCGATTAGCTGACAGAGCTGTGAACTGCAGACCATAGGGCTGTTGGGAACATCATGCTCCCCATGGAACTGGATCTCTCGGCCTTTATACAGAAAGCTGAGGGTGTTCTCCTGATAATTTCTGTGGAGGGAAGGTCCTAAACTGTAGAGCCAGACTTCAAGGGTACCAAGATGAAATAAACTTTCAGATAATGCACCTGGATTGCACAGACATTGTTCTCGGGAGAGACTCCAAGATTCAAGCTACTTACCATAGTTTCCCAGATTTTCTTATCTTCACCCTTAGCTAGTGAAACTATGTACCTATGCTGACTAGGTACTTCTGGAAGTTTAAGTTTTTTAACCAGGGTGTAGTTGATGAAATTATGGGTTGCCCCATCATCAACCATAACTCTAACTGACTGGTTACCAACTTTCCCATGCATACGTACTAGGTCATGCGGCCCAAAGCTGAAGGGTCTCGCTAGCATTGCAGAGGTCAGCTGGCAACAGTGTTCATGGTCTTCATGATACACTTTGATCTCGGAAGCTGCCGAGTCACTGGGGAAACTTACAGTATGAACAAGATGAACTTGTTTTTTATCCTTTTTATCTTTCTAAGGAAAGACTGGCCTCTATTGCTTGCAAATGGTCAGGGGTCTGTTTAAGAGCATGAATGTTCTTCCATTTGCTGAGGAAGGTTTGTAGAATGTCTGCATTTCTAGAAGTGGAGAAGGGGACGGCTGAGAAGTGGATGGGAGGCTTCCTTTCGCGGAGTCCAAAATCAAACTTTTGAGCTCGGCGAACGAGTCGTCCATATTGGATTTGAAATTGGTGAAAGCCAGTTTCAATTCATCCACTTCTGTTACCAAGTGGAGAAACTGCTCCTTGGTAACCAATTCGTTGAGTTCTTCAGCGAATTGTTCCTGTTCTTCTACTTCCATTGGTTCTTTCCCTTTACTAAACCTCAGGGATTCCGTTTCTAATTCATCAATGCCTCTTGTCAGGGGTTGATCGGATCCCAGAGAAGTGGTCATTTTCAGAGATAGAAAAAGATTGCCTGACGTTTGCTTTCAAAAAAAAGTCGAAAAGATTAATTTATAACTGTACAAAGAGGTAAAGAAGACTTAGCTGTTTCTGAGGACTGTACTTCCAAAGAAAATACGAAGAGGAATTCTCTCAGCTCTTTTACCCGAAATTTCAGACCTGCTGTCCTGGAAAATCCCAGTTTGGAGCTCCAAAATGGTATCAAAATTTCCAGTTTCTTGAGTAGAGTAGCTCGCTGATCTGGTTGTAGACATGGGGCTCCAAAAAACGAGGGAAAGGACCCAAAAAAGTACAAAACTTTCTGAGGTTGATAGCTGCTCACCCTTGCTGATCTGACAGCACCTAGGTTGGTCCACAAAAACAGAACTTGAAGCCAAATATCACTTCCAAATTCTGGATTTTCGACGGCACCTGCTTGCTGATCTGTAGGAAGAAAGTTTGAGGCTCAAACTACTGAAAATTTTGAAATCCAGGGATGATTCACTTTTACTCTTCCCTGTCCAGTGCTACTCTATTTCAGATTAGAACTTGCTCTAATCTACTCAAAACTTCATACAAAATTCAGAATTGAGGGCTAACTATACAACGATGGATCTGCTCTTTATTTCCTCTTGAATTTCCACTCAGATTACAGTGATCTACACTCAAAAATCAAAGAGGAAAACTGATTTATCAGCGCTGAAGCTATACAAGGAAAAGTGCCTCCAAACTACTGAAATTTCCAGCAAATTGAAGGATTTGAAAGCTGATCCTACAGCGAATTTCCTCCTCTATTCCTTTTTTTGAGAAACTGAGAAATATCTCCTATCTTCTGATAGCTTTCTCTACTGCTGCTACTTAGTTCCCAAAGATGGAGATGGCTCTGATACCAGTGTAATAGACCCTCACACCACAGTAGGGCAAACACTAACTGATCCACCCAACCTTGCCTACTCCCTGATATAGAGTAGCCCAGTGTGAGGATTGGTAGCATGCATATTGCCAAGTGTCGGTCACGTGGCACTGACGTGGCCGACTGCACGTCGGGACCCAATTGGGGTCCCTGTCCTGCTGACAGGGTCCCTAGACTGTGTTAGGCCCGCCATGGCTATGGACCGTGTTGGGGCACACTACTCACACTGTCTTGCCCTGTTGGTCGTGTACGCTGGACATGACCCTGACTGTGGTATCTGACCTTCTGTGTTCTCTAGGGTTCGGCACTGGTCACGTGCTCGTAACACCTATGCTGACTAGGTACTTCGGGAAGTCTGAGTTTTTTAACTAGGGTGTAGTTGATGAAATTATGGGTTGCCCCATCATCAACCATGAATCTAACTGACTGGTTACCAACTTTTCCATGCATACGTACTAGGTCATGTGGCCCAAAGTTGAAGGGTCTCGCTAACATTGCAGAGGTTAGTTGGCAACAATGTTCATGGTCTTCATGAAACACTTTGATCTCGGAAGCTGCCGAGTCACTTGGGAAACTTACTGTCTGAACAAGATGAACTTGTTTTTTTATCTTTCTTATCTTTTTTAGTGAAAGGCCCCTTGGGACACTGTCTGACTGTGTGTCCCTTGCCCATGCACACAAAGCACAAACGTTCTTGTTTGGCTTTCTCAAAATCTTCTGGTTTTAAGGGCTATATGAGCGATGGGCATTTCTGAGGAGCTTCACTTTTAATTTTATCTTCTTTCTTTCTCTTTAAAAATTTCCTTTTAAATTGAAAGTCCTTCTGAGGAGGCTGCTCAAAAAGAGGCTGTTGTCTTACCTTCTTCCTACCCACTGAATCATCATAGATTTGAGCATATCTGAGAGCTTGCTTCAGGGTAGTACGCGAGTTTCTCTGAACCTCTACTTTATATTCATCTTTAAGGCCACGGACAAATCCTCTGATTTTCTGATAATCATCCATATTTTTTATCTTTAAAATTGCCTCTCGATATTGCGAGATATATTGGATTAAAGATTTGTCCATCACTGTTTTTTCCCAGGCTTTCCAGGCTCTATCAAGTACATTTTCTGGTAGAAACTCTCTTAGGAACGCTTCTTCAAAAGCTTTCCATGACCGGGGGGTCTGCCCAGTCTCCTGGAGGTTTAACCACCACTTATAGGCCATGGGCCCTAAGGAAAGACTGGCCTCAATAGCTTGCAAATGGTCAAGGGTCTGTTTAAGAGCATGAATGTTCTTCCATTTGCTGAGAAAGGTGTCTAGAATATCTGCGTTTCTATCCTTCTCTTCCCCAATAAAAGTAGGAGGCTTTAAGTCTTTAAAGACACTGGGATGAGACCGCATAGGCTCACCCGAAACTGATGGAAGTGGAGAAGGGGACGGCTGAGAAGTGGATGGGAGGCTTCCTTTCGCGGAGTCCAAAATCAAACTTTTGAGCTCGGCGAACGAGTCGTCCATATTGGATTTGAAATTGGCGAAAGCCAGTTTCAATTCATCCACTTCTGTTGGAGATCTGCTCCTTGGTAACCAATTCGTCGAGTTCTTCGGCGAATTGCTCCTGTTCTTCTACTTCCATGGGTTCTTTCCCCTTACTAAAAGTCAAGGCTTCTGTTTCAAGTTCGTCAATGCCTCTCTCCAGGGGTTGATCAGGTCCCTGACGAGTGGTCATTTTCAGAAGTGAAAGAGAGGTACCTTGACTTCTGACTGAAAATAAGAAAAAAGATTGACTAAACTGGAAAAACGAAAGTAGAATACTTAGCTCTTTCTTAGGACTGTACTTCCAGAGAGAAAAGCAAGAAACCCCCTCAGTTCTTACACAACTGTCCAATCCTTCCTCTCGAACTGCCCAAAAACCCAGGTCTGAAACCGCCAAATCAAACTGAAGATCCGGATTTCAAGGGGACAGTACGTCGCTGATCTGAGTTCAACCTGATCCCTACTTTTGATCTGAGAAATTCAGATTGCTAGCTAAATTTTGCAGAACAAACTTCGCTGTGGGGAGCACCCTCGCTGGCTGAAAAACAGCTTTGTGGCTTCCCCAAAATCTGATTTGTGGGCGAGAAACGGTTCCAATCTCTGAATTTTTTACAGCTCCCTGATCACTGGTCTGTAGCAAAGAAAACTGGTGCAAAGACTTCTGAAAGTCGGAAAAAAACAGGGGTGAATCTTCAATTTGCTTCCTCTCTGTCCAGCGCTGGCCCTATCCTTTGATTTCAGGTAGAAATCGGATCAAACTTGATGGATTTACTTCTGAAAAATCCAAACTGAAAGCTGATTTTACAGCGACCTACCTATGCTAGAAATCTGGTCACAAAAAACAAGTAATTCCATCGAGATTTCCTCAGTAGAAGGCTGTCTCTACAGTGCTGGCCCTGCTCTCATAGTTTCTGAAAAGTTGAAGAGATTCTGTGCACTCTATCTACTTTCTCCACTGCTGCTACTAAGCTCCCAAAGAAGGAGATGACTCTGATACCAGTGTAATAGATCCTAACACCACAGTAGGGCAAACACTAATTGATCCACCCAACGTTGCCTACTCCTTGATATGGAGCAAGCCCCTCCTAGCTCAGTGTGAGGCTTGGTAGCATGCATACTGCCAAGTGTCGGCCACGTGGCTGTGATGGCGGAGTGCACGTCGGGACCCAACGTGGGGCCCTATCCTGCTGATAGGGTCCCTAGGCTGTGTTAAGCCTGCCATGGCTATGGACCGTGCCGGGGCACACTACTCACACTATCTTGCCCTGTTGGTCGTGTACACTGGACACAACCCTGACTGTGGTATCTGACCTCCTGTGTTCTCTAGGGTTCGGCACTGGTCACGTGCTTGTAACAGGGGAGCTCTGTGATGGAGATGCCAAATGACGCAAGTAGGAGGTGAGAGGCCTGAGAGAACCATGAAAACTTGTAGCCCTGATCATGAAGACACTTTGAAGAGGATAGTGCAACCTGTATGTATCACCTGTCTATCTCTTGTAACGCCTGTATCCTCTGTATATAGGTGATGAGCTGAAGAGCTGCCTCAATCTATATAGGTGGAATTGCAAACTCGGCCAGGAGAATCTCATGTGGAACAGAAGGCTTCGCTCGAATCAACCGAGCTAGCATGATGGTCTGTAATCGTGAAAGACTGGCCCAGTGTGAAGCAGGGAGACCTGTACACCATTTCTCTGCCGCATATAAAGCCGTGGGAGTAACAATGGTAACAAAGAGGCGACACGTACTGCGAGCCTCCCAATAGGTATACTTATACCCTCCAAGGCCCATGCACCACTAGTAGTGCACTGTGACACCTCACTGGACACCTTCACCTTTGCAGCCTATTTGGGCCACGTCATCCAGTTCCCCAATGACTTACTGATAGACCCATACCAATCCACCATCAAGTGTTTAGGCCTACAACCACTTATTATGACCATGTACACATAAGGGCCCCAAATCCCTTATAGTCACAATTAACTTACGGGTTGTCGGTCTACCGGTCCCTAGCGTGGACACGTTACCCGAGACCAATCATGGGCATGACATTCTTCCCCCCTTATTCAAGTTCTGTCCTCAAAACTTAAAACTGGGAAAGTTCCTCCTTAAGCATCCTTTTTGTTTCCAGGAATCGTCATCATCCATATATCCCTTCCATCGAACCAGATGCTCGGTAACTATACGATTTCTCAATCGTTTAGTTCTTGTTTCCAAGATCTTTCCAGGTTCAAGTGGAGACACACCCGATGATTCAGCCAACAGGTCCAATTGATCTCCAGATGTAAGATGCTCTCCTTCACGTAGACTCTTCTTGAGATGGTTTACGTGAATAACGAGATGCACTTGCGATCCTTTCGGGAGTTCCAATTGGTAAGCTAAGGATCTGATCTTTTTCAAGATCTTATACAGTCCTCTATATCTAGGGAACAACTTATAATGCTTGCCGGTACGCATTACACTCGAATCCTTCGGGACTCTTAAAATACCCAATCCCCCACTTTGGAAGTCTCTCGGTGATCTTTTTAGACTTGCATAATGTCGGTCCCCATCCTGGGTACACTAAACATTCTCACGTGCAATCCGTAGCATTTCTTGCATATCAAGTAGGAAATCCGCTACTTTCTGAAACTTGATCGACCGAGTCTCAACCGCAATGGGTGACCTAGGCTCAAATTTGTACATAAGCATAAACGGGCCATAACCGGTAGCCAAATGCTTACTATAACTCAATCTCCATCAAGGGTAACATCCTCTCTGAGGAGATTGCCAAAATATGAATACATATCTTAACTAATCTTCTGATCACACGAGTAATCCTTCTTTTAAACAATCAAGTTTAACTAGAATCTGAACTATGATTCGTCAATCATAATTCATCGAATTCTTGTCCTATACTCAATAAAAGAAGGCAACTACCAATGATTAGAACTACTTTAAGTTCAGAGTCATCTCTAGTTTAGCAAATACGGCCACCAAAAGCGACCAGTGAACTTCGAATCGCGAATGTTCACAATGTCACTTTGGTAATCCGTAAAGCCTAACCAGATACTCTAATTACTTGGTCTTTACCCAAATAAACATAGTCGATTTGGTAAGATGGCCAGTCATTACCAAAATTCCACTATCTTGTCTATTCATCCGGGGTAATCAATCGTGAACACAATCCTCTCCTATGGATTAGGTATATCTTAGAATCTGAGTTATAATTCACCAATCTCAACTCTCCAGATTCCTAAGACCATACCCTGTCATAAGAGTGCAATACAATTCTTAAAAGAAACATGAGCTGTTCCAAAAGTCCTTCCCATCTGGGAAGTTTCAGACTTTTCTAACTCACATACGGTGTTTATATAAGGATTGTAAACAAAAAACGCCCTTACTTTAGACATGGCACAAATTGTCATTCCAGAGTAAGGTCCCAATCTAGAATGCAATTCAAGAGACAATTGGTGGATTGACAGTGGGGCTAGCTCCCACATGTCTTGTGAAAAGGACTTTTTCTCTAAGATTTACTGGAACCTCATTACGTGAAGTTCTAACTTTTGGCAAACAACTATCCAACTCTCTTGAGTCTTTCGGGATAGCATTCCATCCTTTCCAAACGGGAAAAGATAAGTCCCAAAAGTTTTTGTGTATTCTATGCACACCCATCTATAAATGAATCCAAAACGACTCATAAATGTTGTGACTTATAAGCAATACAACTCAACAATAATATCCATAAGTGAGATTACTATTGTTAATTTTCCACAACTAACTCAGAAGTAACGCTTCTGACTTGATTAGTTGTATCGGATTTAGAAAATATTTAAATGTCTAGATGTGGTACCAAAACACCACATTTAATCTGATTCTAAATCAATCCTAGGTCAATAAGCAATTCTCAATGAGAAATTACTATAACCCAGCGAGAAATTGTCTTAAACACAATTTTCATCAATATGCCTGTGTACCAACAACTAGTTTATGCATGCAAATTAGCTTAGTTCATGGAATACTTTGTAGATCCACAGGATTAAAAGTTTGTACAAAAGGTTTTAATGATCAAGATTCACTACATAGCATATCTCTACAGATAACTCCTGATCTGTACACAACACTTTCATAACCGAGAATCCTGCAACTTGGTTATCCTCTAAGAGAGAATATTTCTCAAAGAGTGCTATTTCACATCCAAAAATCTCAATCGAAGATTAACTCAAAAGAATATATTGCTAGCATGAATTTCCTTCCTTGCATCAACCCACGGATCTCAGTCCATACTAAGATCAAGTTGACTACTCCCAACAAGGAACAAGTTTCAACAAACCCTCATCTTGCAATAGAATTCCTTTGTTCAGACACAAGTCAATCGGACTTGTTATCAGCCACTTTTCTACTGCAAGAGTACTTTCTAATTTTTACCCCCCCCGTTAAATCTTCAAGCCTGATATCTACTATAATCCATAAAGGATTTCTGCAATATCAAAATATCCTATCGTTTCTGATTATAGAAACAGGTCCATCATCGATGTAAGAGATTCTTCCTGGAATCTTTGACCAATGTTTCTCCTTGATAATTCTCTATTCTTGTTACTTCTCCCCCTTTTTAAGAGGAAACAACACGAGTTTCCAAGGGGCACATTCATTCGAGATTTGCCCAGGAGAAGAGTCAAAGAAGAGATTTGAGAAAATCTTGAAAGCCAAAGGAGTGTTGCATCATTGTAAGCAAATACCAATGATGTCCTAGCACAGTGACTTAACAAAAGATCTTCTTTATTACCAAGCTAGAGAACTGACTCGTAAATCAGAAAAAGGAGTTCTTAAAGATTTAAGCAAGGAAAACCATTTAGAAAAAAAATGTCATTAACCATTTTTGTGACATCGTCCAAGGTCAACAGGTAATCAGAATTACCTTCCAAGAAATCACAAAGAAATTCACCAATATATCTTTTATAAAGAGATAGCTTGCCGGGTTTCCGATTTTGTAAATTTGAGATATCCTAAAAAGGGGTCATGACCAATACCTCAAATTTCCGACAAAACACCCGTTTTATGACCGATAGTATTTGGCATCACAGAGACTTATGACCATACTATGGTCAACTGATTCAGTTATTTTCAGATCTTCATTTTGGAATCACCTGCGTCCCATACCACAGGTTCTTCCTCCACAAAGGCCCTCCACTTCTTGATCAAAGTGTCAGAAACATAATACAAGTATATGAAGTTCTCGGAAATTTATAAAAAATTCCAACTTCAACTCAATCAAACATTCTTTTGCCCCTTTTCACAATCTTTACAGTCACCGTAAGGTTCACAGTGACAGATTAAGAAATGGGGAACATTTTCTTGTTCTTAACCACAAACAATGTTGGTACGCCCATAGCTTCAAGTACATCAAGAAACAACTTGTTCGTTCTTTTTTAGTTTTTCCATCCTAGGCTTCTGGGCCGTTTCTGGCCGTGCACGATTTTGAAAAAACGACACCTTGGCCAAAAAAAAATCCAAGAATTCCCGTTCTCGGTTGTCCATTGCAGTTAATAAAGCAAATATAATTCGTCAATTGTGAAAAAAGCTTTACGGAATTCCCCCAAGATTTCAGCCCAATCACAATTTAATGGGTTGCATCCTCCACCACTAGGAGGTCTGACCCAAAGCACCAACGAAAGTTGCTTTTGTAATTATGGGACGTGGTGCAGCGACCAACGGTTTATCCAGTCATCGACAACTTCGGATACCAATATAAAGTCCTCAAACCAAGGATCCTATTCTAAGCATGCCAGTCACAAGCAACACAAGGGAACCTGATGGTGGACAAACCAACCCAACCAAATCTAGATCAAACGGATCTAGCCCCCAAGCTATGGATCAATCACAAAGAGGAGTGAGGCATCACACCAGCAGCATCCTGCCACCGGTCATGCTATCAAGCATACACTAGTGAGAGCCCAATAGGTACACTTATACCCTCCAAGGCCCATTGTAGTGGGTTTCTTTCCTTGCCTAACCTGAATCCAAGATCTAGTCAATCTAGCATCAAAGAGACGGAGTTAGTTGTCACGCGTAGGTTCGTTCCCATGAGAGCGATAGTACAGCTCAGATTTCAACATGAATGGAAGATCTAACACTACATCCATTAACACTAAGCATTAACACTACATCCATTAACCCTACTTTTATTAACCCTAAATCCACAACAATGATAGAAACTTACTCTTCTCTCTCTCCCTTTCTCTCTCACAAAAAGCATAAGAAATAGTAATCCCAATAATGATCAAATCCAACAATTTGCAAAATCCAAAGAAAGCATGAGAAATGGAGGAGAAGAGAGGAAGAGCAAGGACATTCATCAATCCATTTCTAAAGATAACCAATCTGCTTTATTGAAATGAGGAAATGAACATGAGGAGCAACTCGAGTTGGTCCCTTTTTATATTAGAGAGGAGGACCCTGGCCTCTGAATCTTATTGGTCCAGTCTTGCCTCTCTTTTTATTCAAATTTAACAAAGTGTGGGAACCATCAAATTGGAGGGAAACCCAACTTTATTCACTAACTTGACATTTAGGCCCTGCGACATTAAAAGTCCCGCAAAAAGGCCTGAAGCCCTTTATTAACTTTTAACTAATCAATCAAATAACTATGTGATCATCGGGTTGGACTTACACACACAGGGTGCCAAATCCTTCTCTCTTATTAACTAGGGTTAGGGTTGCCTTGGGATCTGCAAACCCTCCAACAGTATCCCCCACCAAAACTGGTGGCGGTCCCACAACACCTGCAATATGCAGTTATTGGGGACTTTTATTGGCTTCACGCCGAATCTTAATTAAATGATACTGCACCTTCTCCATAAAGTCAAGGCGTGCAGTAATGAAATCCAAGTTGTGTGGCAGGAAACAACGGTGGGCTCCGGTAATCCACTTGGAAGTTGTTCATGAGGTGAAGCGGGATTCCCAAGAGCCTCCTATCATAACTGCGCGGAAATACATTCGAGCAATCGGCAGCTGATCTTTGATTTGCTCTGAGGCCATCGTTTTATTTGGATCGAATGCCAAGGGAGGAAGGCAATCGTCCCATTTGGTTGCCACTGACGCCAACAGAGTTAGATCTTTAGCAAACATTGCCGATTGTTGCACCGTTGGATCCGGAGAGTGGACATACTCTCTCTGATATGCTTGTAAGGCATGGTGGAAGTTGAAATGTTTCAGCTGTAAGGCTAATGGATGACTGGCCAATTGGGCGTATGGATGGTGATTTGTCCATAGCCAATCCCAAATCTTTCCATTTATGTCTTCGTGGCATTGGCACGTAATAAGGATCTACCCGCAACTGGCGAGGGCTGGCGACGTAACTCCTAATTGATTCCGGAGTTTTCTCAAAAATCGTGATTCTCCATGCCGGCTGCTCTCCCAGTGCAGGTATTTTGTCCAATTCTTTGCCGGCCTCGATCTCGGAGGTCTTAAATTTCAGAACTCATCCACCACGCGAGGACTCATGCGGATGTTGCTTTAAGAAGGTCTGGATCTGGTCCTCGACGTTGATGGGCCTTCTGAATAACTGTCTTGTCCTTAATGAGGATGGACATGCTTGTACTGCCGGTATGGTTGGCGGTTGATCTAGTATATCTGGAGCTCCCCCCTGGTCCATGCTCGAATCAATCCCTGTATCCATTTGTACAACTTCTTGGCGCGGAGGGGAGAATTGCGGCATGACCGGGACGGGGATTTGTGGTCCGGCTTCCAACACTTGAGCGGCTGCTTTTTCTTTGGCGGTGATGGTCTCTTTTGCCTTTGCCAACTCGGTTGAAGCTGCTCCTTTGAACCTATCAAAGCGGCCTTGGAATCCCTGAAGGGCCACCTTGTATGTTTTCACTTTCTTGAATAAATACGCAATCTCCATCAGTGTGACTGGATGATCTGGTATTTGCGTTTGCAGATAGGCATCACGCTCAAGGGTGGTTGCATCCAATTCACCTTGAAGCCGTGTGTGATCTTGTTCGGCCATCTGTAATTGCCCCTTCAGCAGCTGCACCTGTTGCGTGGCATCTTGCACTGCCTTATCTACCTGATCCTGTGCGGTTGTCAGGGCGTTTTGCAAGGAGCTGATGTAGGTTTCCAAGCGATCAGCTTGTTGCTGGGCCAACTTCTTTTCGCTTTCTGCCTTATCTTCATGTTGTTTGGCTATCTTTAACTCTCGGTCCAGTTGGACAATTTTCTGGCTGATCAGAGTGTTTTCGGATCCTAGATCAGAGATCCTCTGCTCCATTTCCTTCTTCTTATCCAGCATAGACTGGATCACTTGCCCAAGGCTTGAAACTAACCCTAGAGCATCACCAGAACCTACAGTCGTGGAGGTGGCAGCAGTAGGAGAACCAGATGGTACTGTCCTTGGTAGGCGTGGAACAGGTGCCACGGTCTCTTCTTCTTCAAAAGTATCCTCCTCTTCAAACCCTTCAGGCACTGTGGCGTCGAACTGCTTTGGTGACTTTACAACTGTGTCGACCCGAAGTGTGGCTGGGCTACCCTGTGTGTGAGGTTGCTGGCTGGCATCTTCGACACCAACAATAGATTCATGGATATGCCCGAATCCTCTTCCAGGGGATTGGGGTTCAAAGGGCGCTGGGCTCTGGGGCATTTCAAAGATTTCGGTGGCCCCAAGGGGGTCGGAATCATCGAACATATCCATGAAGAACTGTGTGTTGGGTGAGGTTGCTTCGGTGTGCGGGGGTGAGGCGGCCTGGGCAGCTGTAATGGGAATGGTAGGCCCAATGGTCACAGATTGTCCTTGTATGGGAGCAGAGGCGAGGGAAGAATCAGAGGCGAGGGGAATGGGAAGTTCAGTGCGAACAACAGCAGGGGGTGGAAGCGCAGTTGACGAGGTATGCCTAGTGCGACGTCGTGACACGGAAGGCGAGTTAGGAATTACGATCTCGCTGCGTGGACGACGACGACTGAGAGAACTTGAGGCCTGATGAGATGATTCTGTCGGTGCTTCTTCGTAAACCGAAAGCACAGAATCCAGGTGGAAGCCATGGATTCTGTTTTCTAGGTGAGAAGCGGCTAAGAGGGACAATAAAGAGCCGGCGGCGAACTGCTGCTTATTATTGGCCTTAATAGCTCGCTTGGGCTCACCAGAAACAGTCTTGAACCAGTTATATGGTTCAAGAGGGGCTTTGGCCAATTTAGTGTGGGATTCCGCTATCCTGTGAAGGATTTGAGATGTGATGCGGTCTTTCCTGAGGTTGCCAACCATCAGGAAACTATTCAATAGCTGGGCAGCTGCGTGGATGGAAGGCTTAGTGATGGCTTCCAGAAGGTAGCCATCATTAGTCCAGTGCAGATCCCTTGGTGAGGTCAATAAATGGCTTGATGGCCTGTTTGGCGTGCTTGTGATTGGGAGAGGCCTGCGTACCAGATGATATTCCTATAGCTGCAAGTGCGGCCTCAGTGACGCGCACCTTGTGTGTGGCTCCCTGGAAGGTGATATAAAATCTAGAAAAAAATTTGCAAGAGCTTCGCTAGCACAAGTGAGGAATGAATCGAATTCAGCCAACTTATAGGTGAATTTGGTGGGTCCATTATACTGAATAGTAGTTTGGTTGATCAGTTCTGAACAAAAATTTGCAGGCATGTGCAGTACTGTAAAAATAGGCTATAAAAATCTCGGCGAAGGTTTCTAGGGATCTGAACCTATCATGCAAACGTTTTCCAGGGCTGGCGAAGGATGAACCTTTGCCCAGGAGGGTCCTTCGCCCAGGTACTGTCATAAATGCATTTTTTCACAATCTAAACCTATGGACAACCTAATTTTGACATTTTAAGATCATCTAGCAGGTCGACGAAGGTTCATAATGAGGTTATGATGATCGGCGAAGGTTCCCAAAATGGCATATCATTGAACATTCGCCTGACTCAAAAATTGGATTTTCTCTTGTCAGGAACCTTCGCCCACCTCAATTTAGATAAATCAAGGGTGGATGTACAGTCTGAGAGCTCAGCGAAGGTTTCTGATACTGTATTGGCCAAATCTGCCCAAAACAGTGGTTTTCTAAGGCATTTTCCATAAAAAATTCTGTACTTCCTTTTTCCTATGCTAATGACTTCTTGACTTTTGCTCATCAGTCTTTCCTTATTTTTTCCTTTTTTTATTTTTATTTTTTTTAACTGTCTTTTTCCAAAAAACTTAGCAACTTAAATACTGAAAACAAAAAATTGAAAAACAAATAAAGTAAAAAACCCATTGAGATCAGGCTTGCTGAACTGGCGGAGCAGGCTGCCAAAACTTGCGTAATCGACTGCCATTTACTGGAGTATCAAATCGTTTTCCGTCCAAGTGCTCAAGAATTACTGCGCCATAGTTCAAGATTTCCTTCACTTTATACGGGCCTTCCCCGGTAAACTTCAACTTACCCTTGATCAGCTTGGTTTTGTACATCAATGCAAGATCTCCTGTTTTCAGATCTTTTTTGTGCAATCGACGATCGTGCCATGCCTTGCGGTGGGCTTTCTCTGTTGCTAAGGCATGAATTGCCATCAATCGGGTTTCACATAATTTGTGCAACGCTTCATGAAGGAGTTGTAAAGACATATCATCATTTAATCGTTTGGTTGCTGCTATGCGTAAAGATGAGATTAAAAATTCAATTGGCATAACAACATCTTGACCATAAACCAATTGAAAAGGTGTTTGATTTGTACTATTTTTGTAAGCGGTTCTGAATGCCCATAATGCTGCATGCAGTTTATGTTCCCAATCGGACCGACTTGCTTCAACTGTCTTTGTCAGAATGGTGCAGAGAATCTTATTGGAAGATTCAGCTTGGCCATTCCCTCTGGGATAATAGGGAGTACTAAATCTGCGTAAAACAAAAAAATCTTCCAGTAAACACTTTATTGTTTGATTAACAAAGTGTGTACCCCAGTCACTGACAATTTCGATCGGACATTCAAATTTGATTGTAATATTTTCATATAGAAACTTGGCCGTAGATTTCGCATCAGCCACTTTGACAGCTTTGGCTTCAACCCACTTGGTCATATAATCAGTTGCGACGAATGTATCGGGCCTGAGATCCTTGCACAGCAGGATGAATAGGACCAACATAATCCAGTCCCATTTTTCAATCGGTGCTTGCAATAAAACCGGATGTAAGGGTCATAATTCTGTCGAGTAGGCCGTCGTGCTCGTTGGCAGGCATCACATGTCTGAATAAAATTTTCTGTGTCCTTATGAAGCGTAGGCCACCAACAACCGGATTGCAAAAGTTGTGAATAGTAATATCTGCAGAGAAGTGTCCTCCACCTATGCCATCATGTGAAAACATGATTAAATATGGTACTTCATGTGGTAAAACACATCTTCGTAAAATATTATCTGATCCACGACGGTACAATTGTCCTGCAATTAATTGATAAGGTTGAGCCTTATGAATCAATTATCTCTTCTGTACTTTTGTCAAGGAGTCATTCGGTTGTCCTAACATCAGGTACTCAACAATATCTGCCGCCCACTCAGGTATTGCTTCAACATAGAACAACGCAGCATCTGGCAGTTCATCATCCACTTCAGTATTAACTGGTGCGGATTCAATTTGCGAAACGTGATTGGCTAGATAATGTTGCTTTCCCTTTCTAACCACAATTCGAAAGTCAATTTCAGTCAATAGTAATAACCATAGTATTACACGTCTTGTTTACCAAGTAAAGTAACGGTTGATGATCCGTATAAAATGCAAAGTGCGTTTCCATGAGGTAGTGACGAAATTTCCGAACAGAAAAAATCATGGCTAGCGCTTCACGTTCTGTTGTTGAATAATTCTTCTCTGAATTTGTAAGCTGTCTGCTTGTAAATCGTATAGGATAATCCTTCTTATAGTCATTTGGCTGCGTCAAAACTGATCCAATGGCGTATCATCCGTATGAACATGAAACTCTAATGTCCAATCTGGGGAACGCAGTATTGGTGCTGAAGTTAATGCTATTTTTTAACTTTTCAAAGGCTTCTAACGCCTCTACTGTCCAAATAGGAACAATAGTTAGTTTGTATATAGGTCGTGCTAAATCCGCAAAGAAGATAATAAAAATTCGATAGTAGTTCGCATGACCCATAAACACATAAACTTCTCGAATTGTTGCTGGCGGTGGCAATTCCACAATAACTTTTATCTTAGAATAATCGGTGGCAATACCATGTCTTGATATCACATGTCCAAGCACAACTCCGTGCGAAACCCATATCTGGCATTTTTTTGGATTTAGAGAAATCTGATATTTGCGGCATCTTTCAAATTCTTTCTCCAATCGATCCAGGTGGTCTGTATTTGTACTATGAACTCCCAAGTCGTCCAAGTAAATTCAAGGAATTTCTGCAGATAATCTTTAAAAGCAAATTGCATTACTCTTTGGAATGAACTTGGTGCATTACAGAGTCCAAACGACATTACTTTGTAAGCATAGGTGCCCCATTCTGTTGCAAAAGCAGTTTTGTGGCGATCGGCAGGTGCAATTTTACCCTGGTTGTAACCACTAAATCCATCCAGGAAACTATAAGCTTCCATTCCAACAAGGCGATCTAAAATGCTTTCAGTAAAAGGTAACGGAAAGTGATCTTTCCGTGTCACTTTATTCAATGCTTTGAGATTCACACAGATTCGCAATTTCCCATTTTTCTTAGGAACAATGACAATCGGTGAAATCCATTCTGTATGCTCGATCTCATAAATGAAATCGGCGTCAAGCAATCTCTGAAGTTCTTTCTTTATCAAATTTGCCACATTAGGATTACAATGATAGAACTTTGTAACCTTTGGAACTGCATCAGGTACTAAAGGTATGGTATGTTCAATCACTGATGTCGGAATACCCTTCAAATCTTGATAAGTCCATGCAAAGCAATTTTGATACTTAATAAGTAACAAACGGAGTGCTTGTTCAGGAGTAAGTTGTGATCCCACTTGTACAATCTTTTCCGGTTCTCCTGGTTCGGCAATATTCATTGGTTGCGTCCTAGCTGGGCCATCGTAAACCTCTTAGATTCCGGCTTGTGTTCTTCAGGTTCACGATGTGCTTTAGGTAACATGATAACCACATCATCCAGTGTATAACGTTTAAAATGCTCTGGCATATCATGCTAGACTACATTTGCTTGTTCTTTTTCGAAAGGACTTGTCTTGGATCTTCGTTTAGCCTTCTTAGCAGGAATTGATCGTGGAGGTGATGACTTTCAGGATGATAAATCTTTCTTCACAGGTGAAGACTTCCTAGACGATGATGTCTTGCTGGAAATTTGACTTGAAAAATCATTCTTGACTTTTCCTTTGCCTTTATCCAATAGAGGTGGCACTTCCTTTGAATCGATCTTATGAGGGGGATTTTCCCATTTCAGGACCGTATTATAATGTTGCTTAGCTTGTTTCTTCGTTATCGAACCTGCGATCCTGCCTCCCTTCAATATAACCGCTTTGGGCGGTTTGATTGTTGGTTCATCAGGAACATTACGCACTCCAAATCTGGTCGGATCCATATGATGTAGAATTTGTTCATCCGTAAGTTCTGCATTGCCATCATAAGTCAAGGCATGGCTCACAAGTATGAGATCCTCTTCAATCGGATCTGGTATAGGTTCCGTTGATATCGAGAGGCTACATTCATTACATTCAATGGAAATGTGATCGATGTATCCAAAGTTCGATCCAATAATGAAATCCCACTCAAATCTGATTGATTATCTTGTTGACACATATATCCTGTTATACAGTCAATCGTTGCAAGAGCTTCATTCCAGTTGACAGTATGCATTTGAGAATCATAATGAACTCCCAATTTTTTTCGGTTGATCACAAGTGTGATCCGTTGTTGATGAATCGTCATCCGCTTTTTGAACCACTGGTTTGATAGTCCAAGTCGTAGGATCAACTTTAACTGCACGTTTACGATTTTCAAAAGTGATTTTTCCGGTACCCCAACTATGAATTACTTGCGCAACTCGTAACCATGGACGTCCTAATAGAACTCGGTAGACATTTGGTGCTTCTGGTAAGTCCATCACGACGAAAGTAATGACGAACTGTACTTCTGCAATCCTGACAGGTATATCTTCCACCATTCCTCGTGGACGAACTGTCGTTTGATCCGCTAGCTTAATAGCAAAAGTAGCAGACTTAATCTTTGTAAGGCCCCATTTTGTACAGAGCTTTGTAGAAATCAGGTTAACTCCTGAACCGCCATCTATCACGGCTGCTGCTTTAGAAAATTGTCTATGTTGTATCGGCAGAGTGATATTCTTTTGTTCACTTTCCCAAGCGGCTCCAACATGGAGTACATCGCACAAAAAAGCAGCTCCTGATGGACTTCTGGTTCTTCTTGAGCTAACTTTTGTGCTAAGACTTCTTTTGCTTTTGGCACCAACTTTAGGAACTCTCCCAATGAAATATTGATCATGAGTAATTCTGTATGCGGTGCTTCCGGTTCAGTCATCTTGAAGGGTTCTTCGTGATGATGTAATTGATCATTCATATCCGTACGTAAATTTCTTGGAGGCTGCAATGGTGAAGACCGAACTTCAGCTGTTACTTTAGCAGCTTCAAGTTCCTCTTCTTCTTGCATATGTTTAATTCACTGTCTCATATCCTGATATCTTCGTTTTTCTGCATTAAGATTTGGATAGACTCCTGATGCTGTTGGTGTTTCGTTCAATGGTATAGAATCAGCAGATACTGGATCCACTATTGGTTCTTTTTGCTTTTGTGCTCTGGTGACCACCATCAAGGGTGCACTTGGTTTATTCTGAGCTACTGATCCTTGCTTGATTGTTATCAAATTTACAGGTGCTGTAGCTGGTGGTGGCTTCGGTCTTGCTGGACAGCCTTTATAGCAATGCCCATATCCACAATCACGACAGAATGGTACAAATTTTCCTTTATTTGGGCATTCTGCAACTCTGTGATTTTCTCCACATGCAAAGCATCCAAGTGGTGCTCTGGACCAATTTCTCGAGGCTTGTTGTTGAGCGGCAGCATAAATGGCATACTGTTCTGAAGATCCACCTTCCTGATCATTACCATAGCTCCATTGCTCAGCACTTCCGTAAGGTTCTGGTTTCATCAAATTGGCCGGAGGAGTGGAGTGTTTTGGTGGGGCAGGCAAAGCTAGACGTTCCGGGTATCCAAGAGTAGATTGTCGCAGTCTTGCTGCTGGCCTCCATACTGTGGATCTCGATATCCCATCTGGGCATACCGTTGCTGAATTATCCGAGGGTTGAAGTTGCAAAAAGTAGTCTCATGGTCAGGTGAATTACACAGATGGCAAACACTGATTTCCATTCGTTTTTTCAATTGAGGACACTCGTTCACTGTGTGATTTCCTGTACAAATAGAACACCAGATATTTTCCTTGGTAGGAAACGGCGCCAAAATTGTAGTGGGTTTCTTTCCTTGCCTAACCTGAATCCAAGATCTAGTCAATCTAGCATCAAAGAGACGGAGTTAGTTGTCACGTGTAGGTTCGTTCCCATGAGAGCGATAGTAAAGTTCAGATTTCAACATGAATGGAGGATCTAACACTACATCCATTAACCCTAAATCCACAACAATGATAGAAACTTACTCTTCTCTCTCTCCCTTTCTCTCTCACAAAAAGCATAAGAAATAGCGATCTCAATAATGATCAAATTCAACAATTAGCAAAATCCAAAGAAAGCATGAGAAATGGAGGAGAAGAGAGGAAGAGCAAGGACATTCATCAATCCATTTCTAAAGAGAACCAATCTGCTTTATTGAAATGAGGAAATGAACATGAGGAGCAACTCGAGTTGGTCCCTTTTTATAGTAGAGAGGAGGACCCTGGCCTCTAAATCCTATTGGTCCAATCTTGCCTCTCTTTTTATTCAAATTTAAAAAAGTGTGGGAACCATCAAAATTGGAGGGAAACCCAACTTTATTCACTAACTTGACATTTAGGCCCCGCGACATTAAAAGTCCCGCAAAAAGGCCTAAAGTCCTTTATTAACTTTTAACTAATCAATCAAATAACTATGTGATCATCGGGTTGGACTTACACACACAAGGTGCCAAATCCCTCTCACTTATTAACTAGGGTTGCCTTGGGATCCGCAAACCCTCCAACACCCATGCACCACTAGTAGTGCACTGTGACACCTCACTGGACACCTCTGCAGCCTATCTAGGCCACGTCATCCAGTTCCCCAATGACTCACTGATAGACCCATACCAATCCACCATCAAGTGTTTAGGCCTACAACCACAATTTATGACCATGTACACATAAGGGCCCCAAATCCCTTATAGTCACAATTAACTTACGGGTTGTCTGTCTACCGGTCCCTAGCGTGGACACGCTACCTGAGACCAGTCATGGGCATGACAATAACCGTGGTCTTCCCAATGTTAACCCCTAGGCCCCATCTGGTACAAAACTCATGCAAGCAGTCCAACTGTCGCTGTAGACCCTCTCTGGTCGGTGAGACCAATACCACATCATCGGCATAAAGGAGGATAGCAATCAAGATGTCACCAAGCCTGCAGCGAGGACCACCACCTTGTGTAATGACTCTCTCCAACTCATCAATATACAAGCCAAAGAGGACTGGTGAGAGGGAACAACCCTGCTTCACCCCAGTAGTGCTCCAGATGTGATCATATATGCCACTGCTATGTCGGAAACAGCCCAGGACATGCTCATAAAGTGCCATCACAACAAGAACAATGTCGATGGAGAAGCCGAGGTCTCGAAGTCTCTGGATGAGCAATGAGCGAGGAACAGAATCAAAGGCTTTCCTGAAGTCCACAAAACAAGAAGAGTTGAAAAGAAGGTCAATGAGGCGTTTCCCTTCAGAATCATCATGGGAACGCTTCTTATGGCGGAGAGCACGATGGTAGGAGTGGCGGGAAGATCGAAGCAGATGTGGGGTGTGGATGCGTGAGTAGGTTACTGACTGATGGAGAGAACGACACTCGGTATCGTACCGAGGGTGTACTGGTCGTGGTGGGGTGTCGGCTCTTTTTGGGGTGGGGTTTTGTGGGGAGGGTTAGTGATGCGGCCATGTGGAGAGAGGTGGTGAGAAAAGCTTTATTATTGTCTTTTCCATGCCAAAGAGCATATAAGATGAAAAGAGTACATGGCAAGTATGTGGTATCAATGGGAGATTATGAAATGTTTCCGAAACAATAAAATTCTACACTTAGACTAAGTGCTAAATTCTAAGTGAATATGAAGTGAAATATGTCCATCAACAAAGTAGTGACAAAACAATATAGTGGCATAAAGTGTTGTCATCATGTCTTGCTGCTGTTGAAGGATATACTAGAAGCTTCCACTACAGGTATGTCTGGGATGTGTTGTTGATGTCGCGAAGTCGTCTATGAGATGTGTGCTCCTCACAGTCGGAGAGCCAACTCTAACTGCAACATGACGTTGAGTGGTACACCATCTTTGGTCAAGTCTACAACTTGTGCCACCACATTGTCCCAATGACCCTCTCAATCTCATCAATGTACAATTCAAAATTTGTAGGTGAGAGGGAACAATCTTGCTTCACCCTAGTGGTGCTCCATCTCTGCTGGGACTGTGTCATCATGTAGCCTCTGAATGAGAAGGGAACATGGGACACAGTCAAAGCCTTTCTTGAAGTCGCGAAAACTCTCTCATAAAGTGCATCATTGCTAGGATTGTGTCATCGTGTAGCCTTTGGATGCAAAGTGAACATGGGATAGAGTCAAAGGCTTTCTTGAAGTAAAAAAAACAGTAGTAAGCTGCTCTCTCTTGTGTCTGGCCTCCTCAATAAGAACTGATTTAAAAGCTTTCCCAAAATCCACAAGTATACTCTTTCACATCTAGGACCTGGCCCCTCCTCAATGATAGCTCGAAGTGTAAATACATGATCAATAGTAGAATGCTGTGTCCTAAAACAGATGTGACCAAAGGCATGTAATCTCGTGTCTCTGCCTCATTGCTAATCACTGTTTGAAGGGTGTTGCCATAAAGCTTAGCCACAATGTGCCCAATCATAATGGTACAATAATTATCAGGCTTCATGGGGTCACCACTCTTATGAATGGGGTGGATGATATTAATGCATCATGATGGCACAAAAACCAAAAACAATGGCATGATTAAGGGACGTGGGGCAAAAATGGGTGCAAGTGTATCATGGTATCAATCAGGAGTACGGCCTCTAAGTCATTGATATCTCTTGCATGACATGAT